>CP125978.1:476077536-476282397 GCA_030063025.1 Avena longiglumis | reverse complement strand
AAGTGAACATTCACTCAAAATTCGGAGAAAGCATATGAAGTTGAAACCCATAAACTTCGACTACACATAATGGACTACATACATCGATATGTATAAATTCCAATAATTTAGTCGTTCTTCTTTGGCCTTTGAGCGAAGTTTTAATTATCACGTGGAAAGTCTCTGGCGTCACTTGATCAAATCAAAGACTCCAAAAATCCATGAATATGGAGATTCTTCATGTTTTCTTTCCAATATAATTTAAACATCGATGTCACTTCATAAGTGATCTTTCAATCATTTGTCTTGCAACATTTTAGCATTAGGTTTTATGGATGTGATTTCTTCAACTAGATTTGTAAATCATCCATCTTATATGGAATACGTTAATTATTTGAACAACCTTTGTTCTTATAATACGATTCAAATAACAATTATTAAAACAAATCTTGAAGTCAAGCTTTGATGTCAGCGAAATACAAACAACGGTTTGTTTGTTTTCGATGAACATAATCACATATTCTCTTGCTAGTTACTTAGGCCATTGTGGTTCATGAATTGCATTGTTCCGTATGAAATTTCATACCAACCAATTCGGTATCAATACCCAAGAACCACATTGTTTAACAAGCAAAGAATACAACCATAACATGTATATCATCTATATACCTAAATTGGATATTTCCAATCTTTTCTTTTCTGCCAAATATATTTTATAGATTCTCTTTCAGCATTTCCTTTTCCTTTTTTTAAAAGAAACTATCAACATCAACAGTGGCGCCATATACATGACACATAGTCCAAAGCGTGTATATTCAAATAATAATACCTTTGGACTTGCACTTTGAAGTAGATCACCATCATCAAAATGATCGGTATTCTTTCAAAATCCATTCTTTAGTAATCTTTTAGTGTAGTAAACACTTTACATACATCTTCTATTCATCCTTATCATGATGACTTTCATGATCAAGCCAATTTAGCTTATAAAGGAGAGTCGTGAGTATAACATTACTTTCCAAAACCCTTTTGGATGATTAGGATGTCTAGCATCTCCTAACCTTCGTAAATTCTCATCCAATATGAGAACATATATTATACTCTATCATATTGCAACCAAAACATTGTTTCAGATATCGTTATATCTGCCACACATGATGGTTTCTGAAACAATTCTTTCAGCTCCTAGATAATCTTGATATTAAAACAATCAAGAATCATGGAGGCAAACATGATACTTAAGATACTAACACTGGAATTGTTACTCTCGATTTAATACCAACTATTAAATTTCACGGAGTAAATAGAGTTTGCTGAAAGTTTGCAATAGGACTTTAAACTTTAGATTGACACTCAACACAATACGATACCAGTTCGTAAAGTAAATATCCATAATTCTATAGTTCTATTATCTCAATTACAACTATGCATAAGGTGGTGAACGAATGCCAATGACTACAACAAATTATGCAAATTCACTTTGATTTAATTTATGATAAATTGAGTTCTACTAATCCAAATTAGAAATGAACTCCCACTCAAAAATGACATCCCTCGTGTCCTTTTGGTGATTACATGAACCAAATCCACTACACCAAGTCCGATCATCACGTGAGTCGGCATAGCTTCAAAGGCGAGCATCCATATGGTCATCATATCAAAACATATGACTCATGCTTAACCTTTCGGTCCGTGTTAGAGGCCATGTCTGTACATGCTAGGCTCGCCAAGTAAGAATCTTAGTATTAGCGTGTGTATGTCTTACACCGAGATATGCTCGTGATTCAAGTACACCCGATCATCACGTGATGTCTTGAAGCTGACAAACATTGTCGGTGCATACTTAAGGAAGAACACATTCTTATCTTGATATCTAAATGAGGGATCATCTTATTTTGCTAATAAATGCCAAACAAGCAATATAAGATGCTATCAAACATCACATGTTTATTAGTGAAATGTTATGGTTCCCGCAGATGATCTCTATCATGTGCATCGTGGCATGATCACTATCATACCTATATGTGTAAATCCAAGGTCTATGGAGTTTACGCTATGTGTTGTAAGAGTATCATCTCATACTTCTACTTACAATACTACCATATCATAACACTAGCCCAACAATCTAAACTAGATGCCTCTAATTTATCCATTGCAAGTTTTCGTGGCTTAGGGCTTTCGAGATAGAACCGTTCTTACCTCTACGAACATGAACCACAACGAGGATAACCAAATTGTTGACAACTCGTTGCAAATTAGATATTGACTATAGTAGGAGAGAGCAGACACCGCTAGCCACTTATGCAAAACTAGTTGCATGTCAAGCGTGGAACAGGTCTCATGTGCGAGGACATGTAAAGTTTGTCGGGCCGCTTCATCCCACTATGCCACCAATATCAAAGTACAACTAAGAAGCAATAAAATGATCATCATCGCCCACATACTCATATGTGTACTACCCGTGCAAAGTATCTACGCATAAACCTGGCTCTGATACCACTGTAGGGTTCGCAGCATAGAAAACAAAAATTTTCCTACGATGGGAACAACTATGTACCAAGATCTATCTACTAGATACAAACAACGGGCGGATGTATATCCGTAGAGAACATACCCTTGAAGACCGACAAAGCTTAACGAGTCCAAACTCGTGGTTGATGTAGACGATCTCTTGCCGATCTCAAGATCGAGAG
This sequence comes from Avena longiglumis, assembly GCA_030063025.1. NCBI lineage: Eukaryota > Viridiplantae > Streptophyta > Magnoliopsida > Poales > Poaceae > Avena > Avena longiglumis. The sequence goes on along the minus strand of CP125978.1, from coordinate 476,279,725 downwards.
GAAGTCCTAGCGCCGCAAAACAGCAGCGCATCCGTTGCACACACACGTTCGAGGCACCGAGCAACCTCCGCCTCCTCGCTCCAGCGATGCAGCGGAAGCACAACTCTTTCTTCGAATAGCCGCGGGAACATGTATCTCGCTAGTCCGAGACCATGGGGAATAAATTCTAGAGGGAGAGAGATCCTTCACGAGGAGGTGTGTTGTGAGAGGAGGAGAGGGGCCTTTATAGGGAGAGGGGGCACCCAAGGGCATGGAGGAGCCCAGCCATGGGGCTGCCCCCACCTCTTCCACATTCATGTGGGTGGAGCTCCCACTCAAAATGAAAAGCCTCACTCCCATTAAAAGCCTCACTCAAAATCCACTCACATGCATTAAATTTCCACCAAATTTAATGCAAGCTGTCATCCAGTTGTAACACCTGTAATGCTACATGTTATAATAATAAAAGGGCCACTTTCAACATATAATTGTTGCATCATTATCATATCATGCTCATGTCATCATGTCACCTTGCATTTGAGCATCATATAAAACTCTTTCTTGTTTGGTTCTTATCTCATGTGCATGATTAATTGTAGTTGCCTCTTGATATTGTATTTGGTTCTTAATATATTGTTAAATGCCCAAGTTGAGTTGAGGCATCTCTCTTGACTCCACCACCTTTTCTTTCACCTTATAATTCCACCATCCAATTAATATGAGCTTGGCATTTTAATTTGGGTTATCTCTAGCTCATGTTGGTTGGTTGGGTTCCACCCATAATCTTTGCTTGGCCTTGCCACCTTTTGGGAATGCATATGAATAATGCCATGTTAATATTATTGTTTTCACAAGGATAAATTTGGCATTAATTATGTTGCATGGGCCATGCAAGTGCCACCTTTTCTAGTTTTTGGTTTTTACTTGAATTCTAAGTGGATCATCTCATATCTCATCATCTCCCTATTTTTGGCTTGATCTAGTGTGATCTTGCTTAAACCATATCACCTCATCCCTATCTTTTCTTGTCTCGATCTCGTTGAGTCTAGGCATGTTGTTGGCTTGATCTTGACAAAAACAAACCCTATACCATGCCCCTCCTCTCATCTTTCCCCTCTCTAAACCTTACCCCATCAAACCCTAATCTAACCCTAAACCTTCTCTCCCTCTGATCTTCCCTCTCCATGCCGAGCCTAACCCCAAGTTAACCTAGATAAAACCTAAGCCTCTACACCCTACCCGAGGCCTCCTCATGTGCTCACCCCTCCTCTCTCTAGCTAGCGAACCTCTCTCCAACCCTAGCTATAAGCCCTACCAGCCTAGCCCCACCCCTCTCCCTCTCTCTCTTGTTCTCTCTCTCTACCTATCCCTGTTCCCAACCACGGGCTCCTCTCCTCTCGTGGTCCCCTTCCCCTCTCTCGGCTTGGGACAAGAAGGAGGCAAGGAGGATGCCTGCTGCCACCGCTTCTCCTCCTCTCTTTGCTTAAAGGTGCCCCATGTGTCCTCCTCCCTCTCTACCTCCACCAGCTAACCCTCCACCCCAGCCTATCCAGAGGCCCCGGATCCCCTCTCCTCCCTTATCTTCCTCTCCCCTTGACCTTCCTTGGCCATGGCCACCTAAACCCTAGCCTCGCCCCTCTTGTCCTTCTTCGATCTGGTGACCTCGAGGAAGAACTAGTGGTGCCCGAGGCCTGGTCCTTCCTCTCCTTCGCTGGACCGCGCCGCCAGGAGGAGGCGGTCCCTGCCCCCTGCGACGCCGTCTCGCCGGGAACCTGTCTACGCTCGGCCTCAAGGTCGTCGGCGATCGCCGTCTGCCGAACCAACTCCACCATCAACTCTGGTGAGCCCTCTACTCGCTAGACATGCTCTCCACCTCCACCATCGCCTTCGCCATGCGCTCGCTCAGGCGCCTGCGTGCGTTCCGATTCGCCACCCGTCACCGCCTTGGCAGCAGCAGCTCCACGACTCCCTTTTTTCCCTTTTTTTCCTATGAGCCCAGACCTCCTCTGATGCCTCTCTTCACATCCCAGTAATCTCGGTTCATTCCTCTTTCCGACGCACCCAACCCTGACCCGAAGCCTGCGGCCTTCGCAAGCTTGCTCACAAGGTAGCTCGCCGCATTGCTGCTCTGCTGCGAGGTTCGATCCGAGCACACCTCCGTTAGGTTCAGTTTATCAGTGGTTTTCTTCCTAGTTCATCGCAAGATACCTGCCTCTATAGTCCTTATCCCAAAAAGCATGTTGAACGAAAGTTGAAGCCCCATCTTCCCTCTTCAAAACGAGTACCTACGCCGTTTTAGTGCACCACGCACTGGGAATCATCCTCGAAGTATGATGAGCAGTCTAGGTTTTCGTGCGCGAAAAAATCGGTTTTCGCCATCTGTTTCTGGCCTCGTTCTTCGTTGATTCCCTCGTAGAGTCCTCCGTTGGAAAACCTTAACACGAAACTTCGTGGGACTATGTCCCTTCTACAACCGTTTTTACCGCGTCCCAAAATTTCCAACGGTTTGCTCGCCATCGTCGCCCGAAGTTTGCGATCAGCTAGACGTTTCTGCGAGCAAAAGTTCAGCTTCGTCAGTTAATCAACCAGCCCTGGACGTTTTTCTAGTTAGGCCCTCCAGCTTCTGACAGCTCCACCCGCAGTCCTGCCAGACCCCACCCGCCAGCCTCTTGTCGTTTTATGCAAAAACCCCTGAGGAAACCCCTTCATCAACCCGCGGTCCCTCTTTCCCTCAGCCGCTGGCGTGTGGGACCGCAAGCCCCTGGGCCCCACCTGTAAGCGCCTGTGGGTAAGTTGGCCTGAGTTAAAAAGGGTTTTCTGCGCCTGGGTAAATTCAAATTTTGTTTAAATGTTTTCAAATTCAAATTCAGTTCAGATTTCAAATAACTTTGCCATAGTAATTCCAAATCACACAAATGATATATGTTTGGATATCAGAAAAATGCCAGGAATTCAAATATGCCATCCAATTTGCCTTTTGCACAATTAGAATTCCAAGTTTATTTAAATTACACTAATTGCCACTAGAATTTAAATAATCAATAACTTTTGATTTATAATTCCAAATTTAGCAAATTATATGTCTAAAATGATCAGCTCGACGAGACCTTTCTGTTTATGCTATCCATGACTTCAATTGCAGCATGCATCATATAAAAATATAGGGAACAGCAAGTGTTATGACAACAAAATGTGACCCAAAAACCCCATTAAAATGTTACTACTTGTCCTCCACACCTCACCATGCCATGCTACCTTATTGCCGTGTAAATTGTGCATCATTCATCATGGCATGATTGTTTGCTTGACGCACCTTATTCATATGCTTTGGCTCTATATGCATCTTGGCCTTGTTTGTTTGGTTTTCTCGGATAGACACCTTGGGGGTTATATCAAGAGAACCAGCACTACCCAGATCGTCCCTCGCTTCAAGCGAGTTGTGGGCAAGCACTACCACATGCTTGCATACATACAGTACCTATTGCCTCTATCTTATTCTTGCATCATTGAGTCGCGATTGCATTAAATTGAATCCCAAGTATGCATAGCCTTTACTTTTAAACCCCACCAAGCTTGTTTCTCCATCCCATGAGCCACTACTATAGGAGTTGTTTGAGCCATGCGAGTCGTAGAACAGCATGTGTAGGGTATGTGAGCGTCTGTTGGATAATGAGGTACCTAAACAACTTAACCTGAGTAGTTCTGGGATAACTAAAGAAAGTGGCACGGTGAGCAACATCTGCTATTTGGTTTTCCTCACTTGTGTCCGTAAGACCCCGAGTACTTGATTCCTGTTCCTTGTTTTATCGCTATCCACATCCGGAGGTATATGGGACCCCAGGCGAGCTTGATTCCGTCTATTTCTTGGGGCCACAAACTAGTTTGAGGTTTTATTTACGATCTGTACTTATGCCATGCTACTTTACGTATTTAAATTGTGCGAGGAGCACCTTTGTCTCTTGTTAGGTAAGCGGAGTGTTTTCGCGGTATCGACAAGCCCAGCCACTTTGGGTTCCCGATCGTTTCTGACCAGCGCAAACCTTGAGCCGTCTCGGTCGGCTATCTCCGTTAGGATCTACAAAGGGTGGCCCCTGAAATATTCTGAATCTGTGATTGTTCGATCGTGAAAGCCTCGTTGGGTTTGATTTGGTTTTCGAGGTTGATCGAGCGTGTGTTGCTATTGGTGCACCCGGGTAAAACTTCAAAGCCGTGTCCGGATATGGACGACTTGGAGCAGTTTCTCGATCATAGACAAGCATAACTAAAGTACCGCTTTAATTTGACTAAGTAACTTGACTAGTAAATAGTGCAATACTCATGGAATGGTTAATAAAATTGCCAGCGGATGGGGGTTGTTAAATCGCTTCCTTGTTGGTAGCGAGGAGGAGGATGGATCGATGAAATTACTATTATAACTGTTGTACTTAATTCACGGACATCCGTCTATCATTGGTTAGGCGGATGGTTAGCGTTATCTGTAGAACTGCTAGGGTTTATCTTTCGGCACTTGCGTCACCCCAGTTGTGTCCCCTTTAGAGGCATTAAGACTTCTTGAGTACCCTTAGGGTCTCACACGATAAATTATTGGTTCGAGATGGACAGTACCCTCGCGGAACGGATCTTTGGGTGGAAGAAGCCGAAGATGCGAACAGCGATCGTTGGTGTAGAGATTAAACGGGATCCGTGAGACCTGTAGTTGGGATGTGCTTATTTCTATGGCATCTTATGCCGATTTGCTTCTTATCCGTACTCGGTTTTGTTTGCCGCTTCCGCATGATATTACGATGGGTGTTGTATGAGGAAGTATCCTAAAATATAGATCTATCTAGGTCATTTGAATCTTGCCGTATGGTTGCTATATTCCTTTCTTTCTAGATGGTATGGCTCGATGTACTCTTGTATGGTGGCTTGCGTACATACCCACTTGTGTGCGTAGTTGATCCTTCCTTCGCTGGAATTCGCCGCCTCTGAGTCCCGTTGAGAGGGTAGTGGTTGGGACGTCTGAAAGGACTACCGGTGAGTGGCTTTTGGGGCCCCACCGCACTATTTCAACCACTACCACTCATCCGGGCTTGCATCTAGGGCGTAATTCACCGAGGTAGTTACAATTGGTATCGAGCCATCCCGACCTTGTGGTTTCAGCCAAGCAGTCGTTGTCGATCTAGCAAATATTTTGGTAGTTATGTATATTAGGGAAAAACAAAGCGAGAGTAGGACTGTTCCATTTTTCTTCTTACCCTCCCACCCACCCTTTTACGGTAAGGAAGTGCAGCGTTTTCAATCCTCTTCTCAAGATTCAAACTAGGATTCACGTGTTCGGGTTTCCGTAGTACCATAGGTTGTGTGTGTGTGTGTAATCCCTTGTCTATCTCTGTTGCATCAAGTTGTTATCTTATCTGCCTTTGGTTATCAACTGTTGGTACATTCCATACCGAGGCTTTTGCAAACCGGCCAATCTATCTTCCTCTTTGTATCCGACGCTATCTTGTTTGGGGTGTTCGTTTCCGTAGTTACCAATCTTTAGGTTTCGTCGTGAGAAGAAGGGGTTAGGATATGTGCTCCACTTGTTCATGTGCGGAGTAATGATTTGAGTGCGGGATGGAGTTGCGACCATACCACTACTTTTATCATTCGCTTTTGTATATTGAATCGGTAGAGTCACTAATCTTGATTCGTTAAGTAATTTTGCGCATCTATTGGTTTTGTAATGCCGAAATTTGTGGAAAATTTTTCTTTGATATATTTGTGTACCACACTCCTTTTCAGTCGTGTGCGATATGCTTAATATCTTTGAGGTGCTATGAACTTTGTTGATATTTTAATATCATCTCGATAATTGTATCCTTTAATCTTGGTTAATTCCATCTTGGTACTATTTTGGATTATTATCATTCTCCATTATAAATCGACTTGTGTTTATATCAATGACGGGATGGCTCCCCATGGACTGAGGAGGACATACCTCGGGCCCGGGCTCGTGAATCAAACATCGCTAATGCTTTGGCAGCTATGCAAGAGAACAATGGCGCTTTGAGGAGAGGCGTCGGAAGAAATGAGTTTGCTCCACTTCCTCCACCTCCCAAGCGTGGAGACATCAAGAGCTTCCTCAAGTTCAACCCTCGTCGGTTTGATGTGTCCGACCGACCTCGGGCGGATGATTGGCTGCGTGAGATCTCAAGGTTGCTCGAGGCTGCGATGTTCGGAGCGGAGTGGGTCAAGTGTGCTACTCACCTTCTCAAGGGAGACGCAGCTCTTTGGTGGGAAAACTACTTGAAGGCAAGCCCTTTGGGTTCCAGCCAACTTGGGAGAGGTTCACTGCAGCTTTCAAGGCAGTTTCTCTCGAGATTGTGATGGAAAGGATGAAGGAGGCTTTCCTCAACTTTGAAGGGAAATGATAACGTCAACACCTACATCGGGAACTTCATGAATCTGTCTCGTTATGGTGGTGATGAGGTGTCGATGACAAGAAGAAGCGAGAAAGGTTCGAGCAAGGGCTCAATGCGTCGATCAAGTATGCAATCACACATGCAAGACCCGGCAACCTTCCCGGAACTACTGACTGCAACCTGCAAGAGGAGGCAAGCGGGCAAATGTTTGAGGAGTCCAAGAAACACAACGAGGATGCATCAAGCTGCGATTATGGCAGCTCCTTCTAAGCGGGCGTGTCTGGGTTCCTAACACCCACCGCTCGGCTCCACCAAGACACCGCAAGTTTCGCGTCAAGGCCACCAAACTTCACCACTGCGGCTCCTGGGGCTACAACAACCATTACCCCGAGCGCTGGCGGAGTCCAGCTACTGCTCCACGTCCACAGTGCTTGTTTCACATGTGGAGATCATGGACATCCCAAATGGAACTGTCAATGAAGAACAAAGCTCTCCCTCACCCCGCCAAGATCTGCAACAAGCTCTCCTTGGTTCGTGCACCACCGCCTCGGGCTCTCAACATCAACACTAAGCCGGGTCTGCGGTTGTTCGCCAAGCTACGTCAACGCCTCTCAAGTGAGCTACATGGAGTTGTAATGGGTATGCTATCCGTTAACTCGGTCCACCTGCGAGTTCTCTTTGATTACAGTGCATCGCATTCTTTTGTGTCTCACAAGTTTGCAAATGAGAATGAGTTAGTCTTGGTTCCTCTTCAAAAGAAGTTAATGGTCCTTTCTCTGAGAGAAGATGGCGACTTCTAAGATCGATCATGGCAATCAGTTGAGATTGGTGGTTCTTCATTCTTGGCTTCTTTAATTCTTACGGGCAACTCGACATTGATGTCATCTTGGGCATGGATTGGTTGACAGCAAATGCAGGTGTGATTGATTATCTTTGAGCTCGGTGTCTCTGAAGATTCCTCAAGGCCATATAGTCTTTTCTCCAAGTCGACTCCTGTGTCCGGCTCTTTTCCTTGGCAACTCGCATGATGATGCTATGGAAGCTATTCGAGGGTACCGATGTCAGTGAGTTCCCGGATGTCTTTCTGAAGAGTTGCTGTATGCCTCCGGATCGCGAGGTTGAATTCGTGATTGAGCTTGAACACAGAACGGCTCCTATCTCCAAGAGGCCATATAAAATGGGTCCTTCCAGTTGGTGAACTCAAGCGACAACTTTATGAACAAGAGAAGTTGGGTTTCATTCAACACAGCACTTCTTCTTGGGGTAGTCCAACAATCTTTGTGAAGAAGCGTGATGAACCGATAGGCTATGTGTTGACTACCGGGCTCTCAACGCTAAAACTATCAAGAACAAATATCCTCTCCCACGGATAAACGATCTTTTGATCGGCTAGCGAGGCTGTGGTGTTCTCTAATTTGGACTTGAGAAGTGGTTATCACCAAATCAAAATTCGCAAAGAAGATGTGCCCAAGACAGCTTTCACCACCGCTATGGCTTTGTATGAGTACGGTCATGTCTTTCGGTCTCCTGCACCTGCTACCTTCTCGAGGTGATGAACTCCGTTTTCGTGGAGTACCTTGATAAGTTTGTCGTGGTATATCTGGATGACATTACGGTCTATTCCAAGTCTAAGGAGGAGCATGAAGAACACTGCGGTGTGTCTTAAACAAGCTTCGTGAGAACCGCTTGTATGCAAAGTTCTCAAAGTGTGAGTTTTGGCTGCACAGTAACATACAGGTCATGTTATCTCTGCCAAGGGCATTGCAGTCAACCCGGAAACCGTGAAGACAATAGTTGAATGGCTTCCTCCTGCTAATGTCAAGGAAGTGCGGAGTTTTCTCGGCTTGGCTAGCTACTGCCGTCGCTTTGTTCAGAACTTCTCGAAGATAGCAAAGCCTCTTACCGACCTCCTCAAGAAAGGCAAGAAGTACCTGTGGACTCCTGCATGTCAAGAAAGTTTTGAGACACTCAAAGAGAAGCTCACTTCCACAGTCTTGGTTCCTCCGGATACATCTAAGCCTTTCCGGATATTATTCTGGCGCCTCTTTGCAAGGATTGGGTGCGGTCCTTATGCAAGAGACAGGTGGTTGCTTATGCTTCGTCGATTGAAGGCATGAGATCAACTATCCACACATGACCTTGAGCTAGCAGCGATTGTCTTTGCTTTGAAGTTATGGAGGCACTACTTGCTTGGTAACCGTTGTGAGATCTTCTCGGACCACAAGAGTTTGAAGTATATCTTCACCAACGGATCTCAACCTTGGCGGAGGAGATGGATCGAAGCAATCAATGACTTTGATGTGACCATCAACTACACCGGGCAAAGCAAACGTCATGGCGGATCGCTTAGCGAAAAGCTTATGTCAAGAACCTCATGGTGGAAGAGCAACAACCTCTTTTGTGCGAGGAATTCCGTCGACTCAACAGAAATTGTGGAACAAGGGCATCTCACGAACCTTGGCTACTCCTCTCTTGGAAGAACAGATTCGCTCTCGTCGACTTGGTGATCCGCACCAAAAAGCTCATCTCTAAGCTTGACCTTCCAGTATGAGTCCTTCCACGTTGATGATCAAGGCACGATCTTCTTTGAACACGGATGTTTGTTCCAAACTACCGGTGCGAGACCAAGTTCTCAAGGAGGCACATGATTCGGTTCTTTCTATCCATCTGGCACAAAGATGTACATGGACTAGAAAACACAATCTTGGTGGCACAGGTTGAAAGCGGTATTGTGCCAAGTATGTCTCGAATGTGATGTGCGCAGAGAGTGAAGGCATCCATCGAAACCATTTGGTCTTCTCTGACCATTGAAACCTCCGGAATGGAAATGGGAGAAAGTAGAGATGGACTTCATCACTTTGGCTTTCCAAGGTCGCAGAAGGGCAACAATGCAATTTTGTTGTCATCGACAGGCTTTCTAAAGTGGCTCATTTCTTCCCGATCAAAGAAACAATTTACGGAATTGATTGGGTGAGCTCTATATCAGCAATTGTCTCTGTATGGGGTTCCACTTGAAATCAGTTCGCACCGTGGGAGCATCTTCACCTCAAAGTTGGGAGAGTTTCCAAAAAGCTTTGGGAACAAAGTTGAACTTCAGCCTTGCTTACCACCCTCGATCGCAAGGACAAGTGGAAAGAATCAATCAGATTAGAGGATATGCTTAGAGCTTGCGTCATCTCTTTTGGCATGAAGTGGGAGGAATGCCTTCCTTATGCTGAATTCTCCTACAACAACGGCTTCGGAAGAGTGAAGATGGCACCATTCGAGGCTCTCTATGGTCAAATGCGAACTCCGATTGGTTGGTCGGTGCGGGAGAAAGAATCTGGTTTGGCCACGACATTGTGACTCGAGCGGAGGAAGGTGCATATCATTCGAGAACACGAAGATTGCTCGAGTCGTCGGAAGAGCAACTATGACAGGAAACACGGACATGGTATATGCCTGGTGATCTCGTCTACCTTCGTGTCACTCCCATGAGAGGAACACACCGCCGGTATCAAAGGAAAGTTGGCTCCTAGATACATCGGTCCTTTCAAGATCGTGGTAGAAGAGGAGAAGTTGCTTATGCACTGGAGCTTCGGAAAAACTCAAAGTCCATGATGTTTTCCACATCTCTCGGCTCAAGAAGTGCTTCAAAGATCCCGGCAGGACCGTGGATCATGAGCTAATCGACCTCCAAGAAGACTTGTCTTATCAAGAACACCCCACCAAAATCCTTGAGACCGCAGAACGAAGGACTCGCAACAAGTCCATCAAGTTCTGCAAGGTGCAGTGGTCACACCATTCTGTTGATGAAGCCACATGGGAGCGTGAAGATGAACTCAGTGCCAACCATCCTTCTCTTTTTGTATCTTCTTCTTCTTCCTAGAATCTCGAGGCGAGATTCCTGTTTAGTGGGGGAGAGTTGTAGCATCCCAGTTGTCTAACACCTGTAATGCTACATGTTATAATAATAAAAAGGGCCACTTTCAACATATAATTGTTGCATCATTATCATATCATGCTCATGTCATCATGTCACCTTGCATTTGAGCATCATATAAAACTCTTTCTTGTTTGGTTCTTATCTCATGTGCATGATTAATTGTAGTTGCCTCTTGATATTGTATTTGGTTCTTAATATATTGTTAAATGCCCAAGTTGAGTTGAGGGCATCTCTCTTGTTGACTCCACCACCTTTTATTTCACCACCTTATAATTCCACCATCCAATTAATATGAGCTTGGCATTTTAATTTGGGTTATCTCTAGCTCATGTTGGTTGGTTGGGTTCCACCCATAATCTTTGCTTGGCCTTGCCACCTTTTGGGAATGCATATGAATAATGCCATGTTAATATTATTGTTTTCACAAGGATAAATTTGGCATTAATTATGTTGCATGGGCCATGCAAGTGCCACCTTTTCTAGTTTTTGGTTTTTACTTGAATTCTAAGTGGATCATCTCATCATCTCCCTATTTTTGGCTTGATCTAGTGTGATCTTGCTTAAACCATATCACCTCATCCCTATCTTTTATTGTCTCGATCTCGTTGAGTCTAGGCATGTTGTTGGCTTGATCTTGACAAAAACAAACCCTATACCATGCCCCTCCTCTCATCTTTCCCCTCTCTAAACCTTACCCCATCAAACCCTAATCTAACCCTAAACCTTCTCTCCCTCTGATCTTCCCTCTCCATGCCGAGCCTAACCCCAAGTTAACCTAGATAAAACCTAAGCCTCTACACCCTACCCGAGCCTCCTCATGTGCTCACCCCTCCTCTCTCTAGCTAGCCGAACCTCTCTCCAACCCTAGCTATAAGCCCTACCCGAGCCTAGCCCCACCCCCTCTCCTCTCTCTCTTGTTCTCTATCTCTACCTATCATGTTCCCAACCACGGGCTCCTCTCCTCTCGTGGTCCCTCCCTTCCCTCTCTCAGCTTCAGGACAAGAAGGAGGCAAGGAGGATGCCTGGCCTGCCCCACCGAAGCTACTCCTCCTCTCTTTGCTTAAAGGTGCCCCATGTGCTCCTCCCTCCCCTCTCTACCTCCACCAGCTAACCCTCCACCCCAGAGCCTATCCAGGAGACGCCCAGATCCCCTCTCCCTCCCTTATCTTCCTCTCCCCTTGACCTTCCTTGGCCACACTAAACCCTAGCCTCGCCCTCTGTCCTTCTTGATCTGGTGACCTCGAGGAAGAACTAGTGGTGCCCGAGGCACAGTGCACTTCTCTCCTTACGCTGGACCGCGCCATCGAGGAGGAGGCGGTCCCTGCCCCTCACGCCCGGCCAGCGTCTCGCCGAACACATCTCGCTCGGCCTCTGCGTCGTCGTCGATCGCCAGCGTCGCTGCCCGAACCAACTCCACCATCAACTCCTGGTGAGCCCCTCTACTCGCTAGACATGCTCTCCACCTCCCACATCGCCACGCCATCGCCCGCTGCTCCAGCGCCACGTCGTCCGCGATTCGCCCCCACCGCGCAGGCGGCAATGACTCCACGACTCCCTTTTTTCCCCTTTTTTCCTATGAGCCCAGACCTCCTCTGATGCCTCTCTTCACATCCCAGTAATCTCGGTTCATTCCTCTTTCCGACGCTTTTAACCCTGCCCGATCGAATCCTGCGGCCGCAAGCTTGCTCACAAGGTAGCTCGCCGCATTCTTTGCTGTCGAGTTCGATCCACGAGCACACCTCCGTTAGGTTCGGTTTATCGTGGTTTTCTTCCCGTTCATCGCAAGATACCTGCCTCTATAGTCCTTATCCCAAAAAGCACGTTGAGCAGTTGAAGCCCCATCTTCCTCTTCAAAAAGCAGTACCTACCACGTTTTAGTGCACCACAGACCTGGGAATCATCCTCGAAAGTATGACTGATCTAGCAGTTTTCGGGTGCAGAAAAATCGGTTTTCGCCATATGTTTCTGGCCTCTGTTCTTAGTTGATTCCCGGCTCGTAGAGTCCTCCGTTGGAGAAATCCTTAACACGAAACTCGTAGGACTATGTCCCTTCTACAACTTCGGTTTTTACCGCGTCCCAAAATTTCCAACGGTTTGCTCGCCATCGTCGCCCGAAGTTTGCGATCAGCTAGACGTTTCTGCGAGCAAAAGTTCAGCTTCGTCAGTTAATCAACCAGCCCTGGACGTTTTTCTAGTTAGGCCCTCCAGCCAGCGGCTCCACCCTGATCTGCCCGGACCCACCTTGACCTCTTGTCGTTTTTATAAAACCCACGAAACCCCTTCATCAACCGCGGTCCCTCTTTCCCTCATTGGCGTGTGGGACCGCAAGCCCCTGGCCCCACACATGCGCTTTGTGGGTAAGTTGGCCTGAGTTAAAAGGGTTTTCGCTTTGGTTAAATTCAAATTTTGTTTAAATGTTTTCAAATTCAAATTCAGTTCAGATTTCAAATAACTTTGCCATAGTAATTCCAAATCACACAAATGATATATGTTTGGATATCAGAAAAATGCCAGGAATTCAAATATGCCATCCAATTTGCCTTTTGCACAATTAGAATTCCAAGTTTATTTAAATTACACTAATTGCCACTAGAATTTAAATAATCAATAACTTTTGATTTATAATTCCAAATTTAGCAAATTATATGTCTAAAATGATCAGCTCGACGAGACCTTTCTGTTTATGCTATCCATGACTTCAATTGCAGCATGCATCATATAAAAATATAGGGAACAGCAAGTGTTATGACAACAAAATGTGACCCAAAACCCCATTAAAATGTTACTACTTGTCCTCCACACCTCACCATGCCATGCTACCTTATTGCCATGTAAATTGTGCATCATTCATCATGGCATGATTGTTTGCTTGACGCATCTTATTCATATGCTTGTGCTCTATATTCATGTTGGCCTTGTTTGTTTGGTTTTTCTCGGATGAACCTTTGGCGGGGTTATATCAAGAGAACCAGGAGCACTACCCAGATCCGTCCCTCGCTTCAACTGAGTTGACAGGCAAGCACTTCCACATGCTTGCATACATACAGTACCTATTGCCTCTATCTTATTCTTGCATCATTGAGTCGCGATTGCATTAAATTGAATCCCAAGTATGCATAGCCTTTACTTTTAAACCCCACCAAGCTTGTTTCTCCATCCCATGAGCCACTACTAGGAGTTGTTTGAGCCATGCAGTCGTAGAACAACATGTGTAGGGTATGTGGCGTTGTTGGATAATGAGGTACCTAAACAACTTAACACGAGTAGTAGTGGGATAACTAAAGAAAGTGGCACGGTGAGCAACATCGCTATTTGGTTTTCCTGCTCACTTGTGTCCCGTAAGACCCAGTACTTGATTCCTGTTCCTTGTTTTATCGCTATCCACATCCGGGAGGTATATGGGACCCCAGGCGAGCTTGATTCCGTCTATTTCTTGGGGCCACAAACTAGTTTGAGGTTTTATTTACGATCCTGTACTTATGCCATGCTACTACGTATTTAAATTGTGCGAGGAGCACACTGTCTTTATTTAGGTAAGCGGAGTGTTTTCGCGGTATCGACAAGCCAGCCACACTTTGGGTTCCCGGTCGTTTCTGACCAGCAGCGCAAACCTTGAGCCCGTCTCGGTCGCTATCTCCGTTCGGGATCTACTTAAGGGTGGCCCTGAAATATTTCTGAATCTGTGATTGTTCGATCGTGAAAGCCTCGTTGGGTTTTGATTTGGTTTTCGAGGTTGATCGGCGTGTGTTGCTATTGGTGCACCCCGGGTAAAACTTTCTGAAAGCCGTGTCCGGATATGGGCGACTTGGAGCACAGTTTTCGATCATAGACAAGCATAACTAAAGTACCGCTTTAATTTGACTAAGTAACTTGACTAGTAAATAGTGCAATACTCATGGAATGGTTAATAAAATTGCCAACGGATGGGGTTGTTAAATCCGCTTCCTTGTTGGTAGCGAGGAGGAGGATGGATCGATGAAATTACTATTATAAGCTGTTGTACTTAATTCACGGACATCCGTCTATCATTGGTTAGGTGGATGGTTAGCGTTTATCTGTAGAAGCTAGGGTTTATCTTTATTTGCACTTGCGTCACCCGGTTGTGTCCTTTAGAGGCATTAAGACTTCTTTGAGTACCCTTAGGGTCTCACGATAAATTATTGGTTCGGATGGACGGTACCCTCGCGGACGGATCTTTGGGTGGAAGAAGCCGAAGATGTGGGCAACGATCGTTCGGTGTAGAGATTAGAGCAGGGGATCCGTGAGACTAGTTGGGATGTGCTTATTTCTATGGCATCTTATGCCGATTGCTTCTTATCCGTACTCGGATTTTGTTTGCCGCTTCCATGATACTCGATGGGTGTTGTATGAGGAAGTATCCTAAAATATAGATCTATCTAGGTCATTTGAATCTTCGTATGGCGTTGCTATATTCCTTTCTTTCTAGATGGTATGGCTCGATGTACTCTTGTATGGTGGCTTGCGTACATACCCACTTGTGTCGTAGTTGATCCCTTCGCCGAATTCGCCCGCCCGTCTGAGTCCCGTTGAGAGGGTAGTGGTTGGGACGTCTGAAAGGACTACCAGTGAGTGGCTTTTGGGGCCCCACCGTACTATTTCAACCACTACCACTCATCCAGGCTTGCATCTAGGAGCGTAATTCACCGAGGTAGTTACACAAGCTCTCATTTAAATAAAACTCTTTTATTTATTTATTCAGAATTTTGTTAATTACTTTAATTAACAAACATTCACATAAAACCCCTTGCTAGTATTCCATTTCACATGGAGAACCAGTTTCAGCAATTTCAAAAGCAGTTGATTGTCTAGTGAAATAAATTCCTGCGCTTTCCTTTTCTTTTCGGCATGAAACTTTTGCTCCAAATGGATGTCGGTGTCTCTTAAGTGTGTCACCCTACGGTTCGCGAATAATGCGGACATGATCGAGACCCCTCGGATCAATAATCGAAGCGGGATCTGGAGACCCATCGGCTCCCACATTCACGATGACTTTCTTGTGATCGTGGAACCTTTACGCTAGTATCTTAATCCTTTTGTTTCGCGATATATTACATGTCCGAGATTCGATCATCGGTATCTCCATACCTAGTTTGATCTAGATTCGACATGCACTCTTTTCGTTCCGTGATATAACATTCTAGTGATCAAATCACTTGCTTGCAAGCTAATCAATGTGATATCACCGAGAGGGCCCGAGCATATCTATCCGTCATCGGGATGAACAAATTCCACTCTCGATCCATGGGCCTCAACATAACACTTTAGTAGTTGAATCCATCTTTATAATCACCTCACATTGCGTGTGACGTTTGATGTTATCAAGAAACTCTTAGGTGTTAGTGATTGACATGATCTCATGGTCTAAGGATTAGGATCACTTCGTAAGTTGTTATAGCAATATAAACTCAATGACTTTGATCGTAATGCTATACTTCGGATGAATGTTCATCACACCATTACACTAATGTTGTGACCTCGTTATTAACAACATCCAATGTCCATGATCAGGAAACCTTGATCATCTTGTTAATCAACGAGCTAGTTTATGAGAGAGGCATAACTAGGAACTTTCTGTTTGTTTATTAAACACACATGTATTAATGTTTCCGTATTAATACAATTATAGCATGTATAATAAACATTTATCATAAATAAGGAATACGATAATAACCACTTTATTATTGCCTCTCGGGCATATTCCCTTCATTGGCCTCCACCCACTTCGTGAATTTGTCGACGGCGACCAGCAGGTGGGTGTATCCAGAGGGGGCCTTCTTGAAGGGGCCTACCATGTCCTTGCCCACGGCGAATGGCGGTGATGGGGATTGTTTTGGCGCCGAGCTTCGACGTGCGTCGATTGGCGTGCCGGCACCGGCGCGCCGATGGGCGATGTCGGCGTCGGCGTGTCGCGATGGGCGATGAAGCCGTGTTGCATAGCCTTGGCGACCGAGGGGAAGCGGCGGCGTGGTGGCCCGATCACAGTGAATGTCGTGGAGGATTTTTCGTCCTTCACGGTTGGGCGCGGCTGGAACACGGTGCTGCGCTTGTGGAGCTTCGCCGTCGATGATGGTGTAGGACTTGCATCGACGAGTGATCATTCGGCGTCTGTCGTCTGCTGGCGGTGCGGCTTCGGTGGCGATGTAGGGCTTGGTCGATCGTGCGGCTCGGTGACGAAGTGCGACCAAGGCTGCCTCTGGTCGGTGGGACTCGATGTCGATCTCCCTCGGGGAGACTAATGGCTTGGAGATTGTGTCGAGAACACGCGGCGGGTGGTGCGAGTCGAGCCGACCCGATGCGAGATAGAGGTCGGCCTCCTCGTTTTCCGCTGTCGATCCACTCGGCGGAGTAGCGGTGAAGTGGCCGTAACTTATCCACCTTGGCGATGCGCGCCATGATAGGGGAGGCGGCGTCGCGGTGCGGCGACTTGCCCGCGACAAGGTCGGAATCTCCGTGGCAGCGTGGCGATTGGCGTTCATCTCCTTGGCGGCTCGCATGCCGTGGAGTAGGGCCTCGTATTCAGCCATGTTGTTGGTGCGGGCGTGAAGTCGAGGCAGAGGATGTAGCGGAGCTTGTCGCCTTTGGTGAAGTCAACACTATCCTGCGCTGCGCCATCCGCGTTCTTGGAGCCGTCAAAGTGCGAGCTCGATGGTGGAAAATGCGGCTTCTCTGGCTGCTGGGCCTCCTCCCATGCTGGCGATGAAGTCCGATTGCACGTGACTTGATCGCCTTCGTGGCTCATACTTGATGTTGTGGGCGCCCGATCTCGGCGGCCCCTTGGCGAATCGCCGGTCGCCTCGCGATTGCGGATGATGTCTTGCGGTGGTCTTTGAGAAGCGACCGTGATCGGGTGTTCACTGGAAGTAGTCTGGCGGCCGAGCCCGGAAGACCGCGTATACTAGCTTTTGGTACTGCGGGTACCGCTGGCGCGATTCGGTGAGGACCTCGCTGATGTAGTACGCCGGCCGCTGAACCGGGCGCTCCTTTCCTTCCTCTGGTCGCTCTACGACCATCACGGTGCCGACGACGCGCTCGGACGCCGCGTAAACCAGCATGGGTTCTTTGTCGGTGGGCGGCGAGTAGTGGTCTTGATAGCACCTTTTGGTCGCGGGCGTCGTCCGCCTCCTTGTCCCCTTTGGAAGGTGGGGTTCTTGCGCATCAGGCGGTATAGGGCATCGCCTTTTCCAAACGGGGATGAAGCGGCGAGCCGCTACTCGCCCGCCAGCTTTTGGGCGTCGCGTCGGCTTTCGGGTTTTGCGAGGCGATCGTGTCGATCTTTGTGGGTTCGCCTCGATCCCTCGTTTGGAGCAGCGTACCCGATGGTTGTCCCGGGTACACCAAGGTGCACTTGCACAGGTTGAGCTTTATCTTGTACCTTCGCAGTTGGCGAAAGTTTCCGCCAGTCGGTGAGTAGGTCGCCTTGGCGAGTGGACTTCACGACTCGTCGTCGATGTGACGTGGATGTTGCGGCCAATTTGGCTCGCGAGGCATTCTTGCATGCACCGCTAGTAGGTCGCCCCGGCGTTCTTGAGGCCGAAGGTCATGGCGGTGTAGCAGAAGGCTCCGAATGGCGTGATGAACGCCGTCTTCTCCTCGTCTTTGACGACCATTTTGATCTGGTTGTACCCAGAGTAGGCGTCGAGGAAACATAGCGACTCCGAGCCAGCGGTCGAATCGATTATCGTCGATCGCGGGAGACTGACTGCTCCTTTAGGCGGTATTTGTTCGGTTTGTGTAGTCGATACACATTCTCGGTCCCGTTTTCTTCTCGACCGGGACTGGGTTTGCCACTTGAGTACTTGATTGGCGGATGAAGCCGGCGTGATGCGCTGCACTTCCTCGGCGATTGCTCGTGGCGTTCTTCATTGAAGGGCGCGGCGCTTGACAGTCGCACTTTGGGGTCGGCGTTTAGCTTGTGCTCGTGAGCTCCCTAGGGACACCGGGCATGTCGGAGGGTTTCCATGCGAAGATGTCCCTGTTCTCACAGAGGAACTTCGATGGCGCGCCTTCCTCGCTGGGCTCATGCCGTCCCGATCGTCACCGTCTGGCCGAGTCGCTGGTACCAGCTCGGCGGTGCGATGTCGTCGTGGCCTCAAAGGTTGAGGTGCTGCGCCCTCGAGTTGGGCTTCTTGAGTATGGTAGGGTCGTCGTTGTTGACCCGCTCGCGCATTGGCGAGCTTCGTCGGCGTGGTTGGTCTCCGCGCGATGGCCGGCGTCGGCGGTGACTCGGCTCCTTTTTCGCACTCGGCGGCCATGTCGGGTCGCCGTTGATGGTGATGGCCGCGGCGAGGAGCTTCATCGTGTTGTACCGTGGTGGCGCTGCCATGAATTTAGCGACGCTGGCGCCCAGGGCGCGATGGTAAGGGCTGTCGAAGGGCACCAGCTCGAAGACGATCCGCTCGGTGCGGAAGTTTGCGGTGTGCGAAGGTGACCGTAGCGTGACCTTGCCGATCGGGTCGCCTTCCGCGGGGCGATGCCGTGGAATGTGGTGTGGGTCGTCTCGATCGCCATTGCGGGAGCCGCAGCCGCTGAAGGTGTCGAGATAGAGGATGTTGATGGAGCTGCGCCGTCCATCGGTGTCTTGGGGAGCGAGTAGTCGCCAACCTTGGCTTGACCACCAAGGCGACTCGTCACAGGTACTCGATCGCGGCGAGTGGTCTTGCGGCTCGGTGATGGGCTGCTCCGACCGATTCGAGGCGGGGGCGTCTGTTTAGGCCACCGCATTGGCGGCGGCGGCGATGACCTTCTTCTCGCGCCGTGTTGAAGCTGTGAAGGTGTGGGCGAGCCGGCTACTTTGCGAATTTTCCGCCGTTTGGCGGATCGTTGTCGAGGTCCTCCGCGCTTGCCGTGCCTTCTCGATTTCCACGAGGGTGTGGCGGTGGCGGTGGTGTGCGTGCGGGCTTCCCTTCCTGCTATGGACGCACATGGTTGGTTAAGGGCAGCGGGATCGAACCTTGGCTTGTTCTTGTAGTTGCCGTCGCGGCGTTGCCCTCTGTCGCGGTAGCTCTTGGGCTCGCCTTGCATGCCGGCGTTAGCGAAGTCGACTCGCCCGTCGTTGGCGCTTGCGTGAGGCGAAGTCTGGCTGTAGCGTGGTCGGTTCGGCGTCGCCGTCGTTGCCGCCGATGTGGCGTTGACCTCCTGACTTCGTCGTCGGTTTCTGGTTCGGATCTTCCTCGGCATACCGTTTGGCGATCTCGAGGAGGTCGGGTATGTTGTCGAGTGTGCGGGAGTGTCGCTTGAGCTTGGCGACTAGAGGCTCGTAGCGGCACGAGGTCTTGAAGCAATGGATCGCGGTGTCGGGTGGATGCCGACGCGTTGTACCAAAGCTCTTGCCACCGTTGGACCCGATTCTTGGTCGACTCGCGAGGTCCACTGGGCGCCGTTCGGTCCTCAATAGTGGTGGCGCGTGTAGGAGCACTCGAAGTGCGGCGAAGGCATCGCATTTCCTCCCGGAGTCGATCTTGTCACGGGGAGTGTTGATCCACTGCACGTCCCTCCATCATCGGGGAGGTAGCAGGCGGGTAGGTCGATGTGACCCGCGATCCCCATTGCCATGAGGTATGTGTCGATCCGACGGCGGTCGTGCAGTCGTACTTTTCTATCTCTTTTGGCGCCTTGAAGTTTGGCGGGTACTTCTCGCCTCGGATCATTGGTCCGAAGCACTTGGTCCGAGTCGGTGGCGACCCCATAGGCTCACCGTCGGCGATTAGTTAGGGTGTCGCAAGTCGTCGGTGGCGTGCGCGCCACTTTGGTTGTTGATGATGTGGGTGCGGGCGTCGATGGGTTGCCCGTTAGGCGACAAGGTTGGTTGCGGCTTTGGTCGTTGGTGGAGAGTGCAGCGTTCGCGGTCGGTGTTGGAGCCGCGGCTCTGGTGGCGAGCAGTTGAGGGTGTTTGCCGCTGGCGGCCGCCGAGGCGCTCGCTTCCGAACGCAGTATACTCGCTGCCGGTCGGCGCCGCTTTTGCTGCTCGGCGGCCTTGCGGCGAGGCCTGACGTATTGGATCTGTAGGCGCCGTCACGGTGGCGGTGATGGTGTCGGTCTGCTTTCGACCTGCCGCGAGGTTGTCCATTGGGGTGGAGAAACGGTGGGAGGCCGTTCGCGTCTCGCTCTGTGAGGAGACTACTATCCGGCTGGTCCACAGGAGGTGCCGTTGGGTGGAGGTGGGCGCCTCTCGCCGTTGATCTGGCGGGGGCGGCGCTTCCTCACGGTGGCGCGTTCTCGCGGATCGCGCTTCGGCCATCGGGTCGGGTCGTTTTTCGTCGAAGTTCGTAGCGCCTGAGCGGTGGGGTCGGCGTGACCTGATCCGGCTGCTGGTGGTAGCGTGACAGCTCTGCGCCGTCACCGCTCGGCGAAATTTTCGCGCTCGGCCTCTTTGCGTCTCCGCCTCGCCATTCGGTGAGTTCCTCGACCTCCGTTGCCTGGCGTTAGGAGGATTAGTGGAGAACGGATCCTCCGGTGGATCGGCGCGGTGGCCATGTAGGTCGTGGCGTGGCGACGGTTCGTCGTCGGAGGTCGTGAGTTCTCCGACCGGTCGGTCGAAGATCCAGGATGGAGGGTCCTCGAAATCTCCCGTTGGAGACACAGGCGATGGAGCCCGGATGAGCAGCGGTGATGGATCCGGCAGTGGCAGGGGGTCGCCAGTCGGCGTCGTCGGTGAGGCGCATCCTCTGCGGCCACTTCCCGCGTCGTTGTGGGCGAGTTGTACTCGGAGGCGGCGGTGGATCGTGCGGATCGGCTCTCGGAGCCGATCGCGTGGCGGCGACTTCGCGGATCTGGCGAGTCCTCCGAGGCGATTACGTCGGTGAGGCCGGCGAAGAGGCTGATCGTGCCGATGGCGGGATCACGCTGTCGTATTGGTCGCGCCGCGGGGCGTACTGCTCGGCAAGATGGAGCATCTCGCCGATCGCTATCATGCGGCGGTGGCGGCCGTCTCGTTGATGGGCAATTGGATCTCGCCGCGAGAACACCGGCCGGCCCCACGGTGGGCGCCCATCGTGGGAATTGTCACGGCGGAATCTTGCAATCAGCGGTAGTAGAAACGAGGGCAAGGCGGCCAGCCATCTGCGGTGCGAGATGAGGCAAACAGGGTTTTACCAGGTTGGCCCCGGAGGTAAAGACCTACTCACTAGATTGTATTATGGAGGTGCTACAATGGGAAAGCTCGGCGGCTAAGCGGTCGCTTGGGTGTATGAGGCGTGTCTCTACTGCGCCCTCTTGGGGAGGTTTATATAGGCTCACCTCTCCTAGGGTTTACATATCTCAACCGATTGATTCTGCTTGATGGTCGTTTAACCTAGTCCTGGCCTATCTACTACTTTGGGCCTTGACTTCGATCGCTCGACTCTGTGAGCTTTGATCCACTCGCCGTTCTGCAGGCCCACTCGCCAGGTCCTGGGCCAGTCGGAATCGTCCTGCTAGGTATACCCCGGTAGGCATATCCCCATCAGGTAAGGACTAATGTTTAAAGAAGCGATATGCTTTTATGCATAAGTAATGTGATGCACGTTCTAAACGCAAATCCCGGAATAACGTTGTCCTAGGGTTTCGATTTCGGAAATGGTTACTTTGGAATGTGTGGTCTTTTTAGATAAGTTTCACATTTGTACTTTTATTAGATCTTAGGAGTGTGTGTGAGAAACACATATTTATGTAGCAATAAAATATACACCTATGAAATGCTAGTCAA
The DNA here is from genome assembly GCA_030063025.1 of Avena longiglumis. Lineage (NCBI taxonomy): Eukaryota > Viridiplantae > Streptophyta > Magnoliopsida > Poales > Poaceae > Avena > Avena longiglumis. The sequence goes on along the minus strand of CP125978.1, from coordinate 476,257,731 downwards.
GATTGCTTATACAAGAGTTCTTGTTTGAAGTGGCAAAAAGGATCTTCGAAGAGAAGGTTTCTCTTCTAAGGTCTAAACAAGCTTTGTGGTTAGTTAGTGGTGGTTGATGTTATTGGTTTGCTCAAATGGTTTGCCTTGAGTTGCTTTATAACTTAACTACTTCAGATCAAAGTTAACTATAAAACATATAGTAATGTTTATTGTATTATATTTAGATTCTTGGAGACTAAAGTTAACTTTAAAATATAGATAGTTTTGAAAGTATAGTACTTATACATTGGTATCTTGTATATCTGAAATGTGTTCTTTAAGTTACTTAAGAATGGTTATTATTTTACTTGGGGTAATGGTTTCTTGATTCTAAAATGGAGTAATATTATTTATCTTTTATAGATGAGTGAGTATAGTTTATAAACCAAAACATAATATTACTTAACTACTTATGGATTTATATAGTGTTGTGGTAGTTTTTGTAATTTGGTGGTTAACATGGTTTAGAAAAGGTTTGGTGTATTTATAAGTTGTTCTTTAAGGTTTTTATTATAATTGGGAATCTGTTTAGAATATGATCTTCATTTAAGGTTGAGGATAATTTAATAAGAGGGTATTTATAATGTTTTAAACCATTATGGGCTTATATTATTAATATTTAGGACTAATACTATTTATTAGACTTATTTGACTCATATTATGAATATTAATAAATTTTATTTATCCTTATATGAATTATTAATGAAGTAAATAAGTTTAAATTTGAGTTATTAAAATATTTTTTTATTTAACTCAAAAGGAGATTATTAGATTTTTAACATTTAGATATTCTTTTTGTGATCATTTTGGTATATCATAACTTATTCTTTTTGACATCAACCTGGCCTCCACCACCAGAGGATGGTCGCCGGCGGCGAACCATAGTGCTCCGGTGGACGAGGTTGATGCTACTGGATAGAGGGAACCGAGGCAAACCTATTGGTGGTAATGCCGCTACTTAATGGTCACCGGAAATACACCGGCGACGAGCTTCTACGGTGGCTAACGGTGGTGCTCAACGAAATGGGGGCTATGGTGCGAATCAGCAAACGAAACTAGGGTTTAGAGATGTGTAATCTTACCCTGATGACGATAGGGCGGTCGAGGAGGATCGGGGAGGCGTGTCGACGGCGAATCGACGGTAATGGCCACGGCGGCCGAGGAAAAGGAACGCTCGATTTCACATGATTCCCGGCAAGCGGGCCTCCGTGCTTGGTCCTAGATGGTTTAGTCCACGACGGCGCGTCTAATGGTGGCTACCACGAGGTGAGGGGTGGTCAGAGTTGGCCGGAATGATGAACTCCGGCGAGCTAGGTTTTCGGTTGAAGGAAAGAAGTGAGTCTGGGGAGCTAGATCGAGGATGAGGACGAGCAGGGTTGTCGCGGTAGCCTTCTTATCCTCTCTTGGCAACGGCGGCGTTGATCTTGGCGCAACGACGACAATGACGGCATCAGGCAGCGGCGAGCTCCACCAGCGAGTTGTCTGTGTTCATGACGATGACGACAACGGCTGTTTTGTGGATAACCCCCTCGCTATTCTTTCGGCTCAACCCGCGGTCCTCTCCTGACCCCACTTGTCAGTCACAGATGGAAACGAGCTGGGCTCGGTACTGGGCTTTTGTGGCTGCATATGGCGTCAGATAGGTATAGGGGTGTTGGGCCACGGCCAAGTAGTGTTTTTATTTGTTTTATCCTTTTTTCTTTTTTCTGTTTTCTTATTCAAATTCGAATTTGATTTATATTTTGAACCTTTCTTTGTATGATTTATTTGCTAGATATTTGCAACAATACTAAAATATATTTGGTATCATTTGTGAACTTTTATTATATAATCTTTTTATATTTCTTTTATTTGCTTTATATGAATCCCTTTTTAATAATTTGTAGAAACTTTTCTTATTATTTACTCTCCTCTTTTAGTTATGGATTTCTAAATGATATATTCTTATTTGTTTATAAACTTAACTCTAGTTGGTTCATAGTTTGAATAGAAAATTTTATATGTATAATGATTCTAGACCATTATTTGATGCATGAAATATAAAAGACATTGATATGGTTATTACTACTTCTATTGATTTGGAAAGTGACAATGTATATATTCTATTATGATAAACAAAGAAGTTTAAGGTTTTGAATTATGAGTATTTATCCTAGGGTTTAGGGTTTTTAATATACCTAGATTCTTTTATGGATATGAGTAAAGATTTAATAACTAAGCATTTTGTCTTCTATTTGTGATATTTGATGACATCACCTTTTATAATAGAAAGTTATAATTAGAATGTTTTATAAAATGGAATGGATAAAAATACTCCTGAGCACATATAATTATGATGATTGGAATTGATAGAGATCTGCTTATGTGATTTGCTATAGGGAAATATTCCTATAAAGTGTTATAGACATCAGATGATGGATCAATAGCATGAGATGGATATTATGTTTGATTTGAGATTTAGATTTGGTTGTTTACCAAGAATGTCTATTTTTCATAATTCACAATTCTGGATCTTTAAATAAGGAATTCCTTTCGTAGATATACTACCTCTTCCTATCCATCATCATGATTAACATGATGAGCTTTACTTCACAATATATTCTTATTCACCTTTTATTCTTCTAAACTCATGGATGAATCCAATGAGTTTGATACAAAGGTATTTCATAGTTTTCTCATATCCTTGCTTTGTTGTATTTACTATTCTACTGTTGATAATCTTCCATCCAACAAGTAGTTCCTTCAAACTCTACTCACAATCTTCCTTAATCATCCATCACTAATATTTCTCTAATAGTTGTATGCATCCAACTACTTTTCTCTAAAGTTGACTATCCTTTAAGATGAATAACACTACTTCTATAACTCTATGCTATACTAGCTTTAATTGAATAATATGATCTTAGATTCACTTTACTCCAATAACTCACACTCCAACCCTAAATCATATTTACGTGGTTTTTAATGACTACTCTAGGATAACTTACCTCTACTAGGGTTTCAATCATGTTTTATCCACCAATACCACTTATACATGACATAAGTAATCAATCTTGGTGAATAAGGCTTGATCATTATAATCTTTTGATCCATTATGGTTTAGGTTTCCAGTTGGCTAAACAAGGATCCATCAATACAACATTACAGTTGTATTATAATTATCTTCTGTTTAGCTCTATTGGGTTAAGAGATATAATTCATTAACTACACCTACTTGATCCAATAGGACTATTCCTGGTAACTATCTCCAGACTTCATCCTTGTAATGTTCTTTTCTATCAAGAAGGGATTTAACTCCATCAACTATCTTTTTGATTGGATTCTTTTTAATCATTCTTATCAAATAAATGACATCTAAAACTAGCATCACTATTCAGTTTTTCTTAGTTGTTTCTTTGTAGACACTTATTTGTAAGCCGTGTTATGATTAAGTACTTGATAGGTTGAGAATAGATGAATCAATAGTTGATTTCTCAACATTTATGAACAACAGACATGGAAATATAACTCAACAGAGATGATAAGGATTGATATGGAAATAAAGATATATGGTGAATGATCTAAGCTTAGTTCCTTTCCTACTCCATCTTAATTAAGAAGTAGGGTTAGGTATTACCATGATACTCATGGTATATGCAGATGAGATTAAAATATAGTTGTTACATTCTTGTTATTTGTGTTATATCCTTAAAATTGGTACTCATGAGTGATTATAATGGATACTATGATATGATCACCTAAGAATCAAATATAAATCATAATGTATTAGGTTTTATCTGTTATTTCATTTGATCTACCCTTAGGTCAAATCTCCCTTACCCAAAGTAAGGTTTAGTCAAATTCCTATTGAAACTTATCGCAGTCAACTTGATGATCTACTTATTATTCCATCAAGTTAAGAGAAGCTTCAATCACTTTGACAAATTTTGTTTAAAAGCGCGAAATTTATTCGGATTTTCTATGCATGAATGCAATGCGCACATCTCGGTTCAGGTTATTTCTAAGCTCTAATGCTGGGATGTTACATTCATGGAAGGTAGAAACATCCTAGATGGTGTAGTAATCATGCATGAAACAATCCATAAACTACACTCAAAAAGACTAAATGGTGTACTGTTCAAGATTGACTTTGAGAATGCGTCTGACAAAGTTAATTGGTGTTTTCTCCAGCAACACTCCGCATGAAAGGTTTTTTTTAGGAGTGGCACACTCTCATACAGCCTTTTGTGTCTGGGTTAGTGTTTCCATAAAAGTAAACGATGACAGTAGCAATTACTTTTAGACCAAGAAGGGAATGAGACAGGGGGTCCACTATCGTCTATACTATTTAATATAGTGACTTTGAGAAGTCTGATGGCCAAATTGAAGGACTAGTTCCACATCATGTTGATAAAGGACTCTCTATTCTTCAATACGTCGACGATACAATCTTATTTATGAAATACGATTTAGACAAAGCTAAGAATCTAAAATTAATATTATCAGCATTCGAACAACTCTCTGGACTGAAAAGAAACTTCCATAAGTGTGATTTGTATTGTTTTGACGAGGCTCAAAACGAGGCCCACCTATATGTTGAACTTTTCTGTTGTGGTCAGGGGCAATTTCCAATCAACTATCTGAGAATACCGATTCACTATCGCCGTCTCACAATTGCTGAATGGAAGCTCGTTGAGGAAAGACTCCAAAAACATCTTAATAGTTGGAAAGGAAAATTGCTATCCTCGGGGGAAGACTTAATCTCGTTTTTCCAGTCATAAAAGGTGTCTTGAAAAAGGTGGATTATTTCCGATCAAGATTTTTTTGACAGGGGATAAGTGAAAAAAAATATCGACTGACCATTTGGAATGTGGTTTTCCGACCAAAAGAATACAGTGGACTTGGCATACATGATTTGCAAGTCAAAAATGCCGCGCTTTTGGAAAAATGACTTTTCAAACTACTGACTGAAGATGGTGTATGGAAAATTATTATATGGAGGAAATATGTTGGATCAAAAGCTCTGTCTCAAGTGGTTTGAAAACCCGGTGACTCATATTTTTAGGCGCGACTAATGGTGTTCAAAAAATATTTCTTCCATTTGGTGCTTTCAATATTAAGGATGGATCATAGATTAGATTCTGGGATTTAAGTGACTTGGTCAAACTTCTCTTCGTGAACAATATCTAGCTCTATACTCGATTGTTAGGCACAAAAAAGATACACTTGCCAGAGTGATGGAATCTAATCCTCCTAATGTGTCTTTCAGAAGAAGTCTCATAGGTCCTTGACTGGTATCTTGGAACAATTTTTTATTATGATTATCCATGATACTGATATCGGACGGTGTGGATGAATTCATATGAAAATTACTAGAAAGTGGTAAATTTTATGTTGACTCATTCTATAGAGCATTGATTCAATCCCATATTCCATCGAGGATAATAGTAAAAATTGGAAAATGAAAATACCCCTAAAGACAAAGATATTCGCTTGGTATCTTCGTAAGGGAGTAATTCTTATAAAAGATAATCTTGTGAAGAGGAATTGACATGAAAGTACACAATGCGTTTTTTGTCACCATGATGAGACAATTCATCATTTTATTCTTTCATAGTAAATTTTCTTGATTTATATGGTCATTCATCTAAATAGCCTCTGATTTATCTCACCCACGTTCGGTGGTCAATGTTTTTGGTAACTGGTTGCATGTGATTGATGATAAATATAGGACTTGTTTAGGATAGGAGCGATTGTCATTATTTGGTCGCTATGACTATGTAGAAATGACAAGATTTTTAATAACATTGTGTCTTCTCTCCTGCATATTATATTTCGGATAACGGCTATCCTCCGATCCTAAACTATCCTCCAACATTGGAGTTTTGTAACTTGTTTGTGGAGGGGTGTACGCGACTGAAGAACACGACGAGAGATAATTTCTCTCGACATGGATGGCCGCGTGATTTGCGGATTGATCTGCCATAGTCTCTAGCCGCTGTTTTTTTCGTAATTTTTGTATTTTTACTTAACTTTATGTTTTCTCTTTGTGTGTGGTTTGTGCGGATTGTGTGCATCCTAATTATGTAGAAACCGGGTATAAATATTACTCAAAGTAATAAAAGCGCTCATTTTCAAAAAAAAAAGTTAAGAGATTCATCTAGATACAAATGTATCTAGTCAAGTTTTAAGCTAGATACATCCATATTTAAGCAAATTTGAGTCAACTAATATGGATCAGAAGAGTATCAGTTTTTCCGCCCACCCCTTATGAGCTGCTAAGTTAGCCCTCTTTTTTACAAAATCTATCTTAAAGAAAAGAAACGCCTCACTCAGCTCCTGAATGTGCTCTAGGACAGGGAGTATAAGCGCTCTATGCTCTGTCCTTGTGTTCCATAGTTTCACAAGTTACTTGCAATAAGTCTCCACAACGATCAGTTGCAAATTTAGTTGGATAGCGAGTTGAACGCCATCTCGACACGCGTAGGGTACCACTTTGCCTGCCATGCCATGGATAAACCGGCCACCACTACCTCTGCAAACAACTCCAGAACTGCCAATCATGGAGTTCGAATCAAAAGCAGCATCCACATTCAGCTTGAACAGGCCTGCCTCAGAGGCTTCCACCCATATTGGGGGGTTTTCTCAGATGGGTAGCACTGACTAGCTAGATCGTGTGTTCTATCGGCAGGCACTTGACAGCGGCAGAAGAAGAACCTCTCCATGACGAGGAGCATTCCGTGCAGTCCAAACTGACCACATAACCACACCCCAGTTCCAGTTCTTCGGCACATAATAAAGGAGTTTTCAATCATATCTAGTAGTGCGCACGAATTGGGATCAAGTCTAGGAACCTTCATACCGAACAACTCCTTATAAAAGGTAAAAGAAAGACAAAACATCTTTGCCAACGGATATTCCAGTAATAAGGTAGAAATACCAGGAAGGTAGAATGATTACTACAGTAGCAACGAGCTGAGCATAAGGAACATCCAAACACAAACGTATTGTCTGGCAAACATACATCATTCCTCTCGCCGAATGGTTACAAACGAGCACAAGCAGTTTCTCCAAACTTTCAGAAAAAAGCCCCCACTAGCTAGTTCTTAACCAAGAATAGCATTATCAACAGACAAGCTTTTCCGAAACAATGGTCCTCCCTGTCGAAAGCCAGCCAAGTCACAACTCTACACAAAGAACGTAGTAGTAACAAACCAACCCAAGAAACCAATCAAGCTGCACAGGAACCTGTAACTTCTAACACTATCGACACAGAGTGAAAAGAACACTAGAATCAGCGCCTGTTTGCAATGCTGAAGGAGCTGACTTTCTGAGGTGTGGCGACCACCAGAGGAGCGTCGGGGGAGTCGGACGTCGCGAAGTTCTCGTGCATGAAGCGGCTGTCGACAATGGATTCCTCCTTGAGGACGACCTTGTAACAGTAGCAGCTCTTGAGGCCCTCCTGGTCACGGTAGCAGTGGTGGTTGCTGTCCTTCACTTGGTGGAAGTTCCAGATGAGACTGAATTTGCCCACTGTCGCAACCAGGTGCTTTTCTTGCTTTCCGTTCTCTGTTACCTGTAAAAGCCATGGCAGAGACGCATCAGAAGAGTTGCTTAACAGTACTGAAGAATTAAGGAATTTGTAAGAAACCAATGGACATTTTCAGAAGATAAATAACAAGAATTGGGGGGTACAACTTCTGAAGCACGCAATGGACACGAGAAACAAGCTGCTGCATTCAAGTTCCACAAAGAAGAAAAAACATTCGCACACCGCAGAGATTGTTATTTCACAAATTTCTATCTGCTATGCCATACAGTAACAAAAGGTAATGCAGTCTAAATGAAGATGGATGACAAAACTGTCAGTTATCCTAGAAGTCATCACACTACCACATCGAGATGGAGATGCTAACTAGCGTCATAGATTCAATAGTTTCCTAAATGATACTAGTATGCATGAATTTTCTGTAAACTGGCATTTAGTCATTAATTTCTCCCAACAGTCCATGAGAGAATAGTGTAGTCATGTTTGACCTACAACAAGTTAGTAACGAACTGCAATCATGGATAGCGAGCACTTGCATTAACTGATCATTACTAGCATAGTACCTTCACTGATTTTTTTTCCTATAACCAGGACCAACAAGTCTAGATAAATTCCTAATTCTTGCACATTTGGAACATTAATCTTGAATAGCAGAAAAGAATAGGAACACTCAATATTATGTGCCTGAATAAGAATTTGACACTTACCCATGAAAACTGTCCACCATGGAATTTGTTGTCATTGCCAGCCAAGATAGAATCCAGTGGACTGAGCTTCAGCAACCTTGGCGCCGCTATCCTGTTTCCCATACGCCCACTGAACCCGGTCTTGTCTTTCCCGTCCTTGTCCTTGAAGATGGTGCAGATCAAAATCAAGTATGTATCTGTCGTGCCCAAAATCCACTTCCCATCGTAAGTAACATCCACATGTGTAATTGGTGATCCAAGCCCTGGGAACGCTGTCTTGGCCATCCGCATGGAACTCTTAGAGTAGAGCCTAATCTTGCCATCAATGGAACCAACAACAATTGACCCATCCCCAGTACTTGCAAAGCAGTTGAAGTTGGTGCCCCTTGAGAACTGGTGGCCCTGTGACCAGTGCAGCACCGGTGACTCTGAAGAGGTACCGATCGTCTGCACCCTGCCTCTCGCATCACGCATATCCCACCTGCAGAGCCGGTTGTCATCCAGCCCCAAGAAGGTTGACCCGGAGGGTTCTAGCTGGGAGCTCTTACTGTCGTTGGCAATGTCTCGCATCGTGATATCAGTTCCATCCTTCTCGAACCGCCACTCCGTGACAACCTTGCCAGTCTCGATGTCGACATGGTGGACGCCATTGGACCGGGCCGCGCCGGTGTCTCCAGGGCTCATGAGCAGCATGTTGGTCTCGCCGCGCATCAGAAGGGCCTTCTTCGGCGTCGAGTATGTGCTGGCGGTGGTACTGCCACGGCGGCCACCGGAGATCTTCACGGACACGCCCTTCCCGTGCACGCCGTGGCGGAAGTTCTTGACGACCTGTATGCCAGCTGCACCGACCAGGAAGCTGTTGTCGAGCGCGCCGAGCGCGAGGCTCTGGATGCCGGTGCCGTCGCCGGCCTCCTCCTCGAACTCCTCGAGCAGGTCCCTGGCCGAGGCGGCGACCGGGGGACGAGGGCTGAAGCCGTCCTCCGCGTCGGCCCAGACGGCGTCGTCGGCCTCGGCGGGGCGCGCCCATGCGGCGAAGTCGGCGCCGAAGACCTCCTTGCGGCCCTCGTCCGTGGCCTCGACCCCGTAGGTGTTCTCGAAGAGGCACCGGTCGTACTCGTCCCGGAACCGGCGGAAGGCGGCGTCGTCGGGGAGCCGCAGCGCCCACACGGAGCCCGACGCTGCGAAGTCGGCCCGGCGCTGCGATGGGAGCGCCTTGAGCTGGAGCTCGGGCCCCACGGGCGCCGAGACCTTCCGGCCCGGGCCCACCTCGAGGACCCACCTGGCCCGATCGCTGTCGTCCTCGTTCGCCGCCTTGTCGACGAAGGCGTAGGTGGCGTGGCGCAGGGCGGGCACCCAGCGCGCGTCGGCGGAGGCGCCGCCGACGTGGAGGTAGAGCCTGGCGGCGTTGTCGGGCTGCGGCTGCTTGTACTTGAGGTCGAGGGCCTTGAGCTTGGCGTCGAGGAACTCGATGGAGGCGGGGGTGGTCGCCCGGAGCGGGTCGTCGGCCCTCTGCCTGGCCGCGAAGGCGGGGGAGCGCGGGTCGTAGTCCTCGTCCTGGTAGTCGTCCTCGTCCTCCTCGCCGGAGGAGGAGGTGATGTCGAGGTCCTCACGGCTGTTGGCGCCGCCCATGGCAGGCAGGGTTCAGTGAATCGGGGGGAATTCGGGGTGCGAGGTGATCGGGGGAATTGGAGGAGAGAGAGAGAGGAAAGTGATCAATCAATCAGGTCGGTCCCCGTGCCGCGGGAGAAGGGGATGGATGATATATGTACGGTGATGCGATCGTGTGGAGTCAGACGTGGGGGACGGTGCGTGGGACTGACGCGACGCGCTCCACGCGGCCGTTGGAGGGGGGATGGTGTGCGTGTCATCGGTTCCTTCGCCCAGGGGTGAATGGGTTTTTTTTGTGCAGTTTAGCCATCGATCGTGCCGACTTGCTACTGAGTAGATATCAAACCCTACGCAGCTCATCTAAACTAAAACCTACGTAGCTATCGAATTAAAATAAACTTTGCTACTCCCTCAAATTCATATTACGTGAGTTAAAATAAATATATCTAGTATTAATATGTGTATATACATTTATTTTGATGATAAGTAATATGGAACAGCTATAGCTGATTTTTAATTTGCAATTATTTAGTTTCTTCCCATCAACACATCCCAATGATTTTTATGTCCTTGTATTCTACCTGCGGAAAAAATTTGATTGATAACAGACTAAAAAACAATTTGATTGTCCATTAGACGTTTATTAGATAACTCAAAACACTTAGGAGACATTTATACTCCTCTCGGTTGTTAACTTTTTATTGACATAAACTAGATATAAGCTCACATTATAGTATCTTAGGATTTAACTATCCCACTTCATTGAATCGATATATGTATGGTGATGGATTTTTGATCAGTCCTCAATTAGGTTTCAAATGGATTCTACTAAATATTGGGTTGGGTTGGTGCGGTTATGCCTATTTTGTGGTTTGGGGTGGTTTGAGATAGTTTTCGACGAGGTTTGATCTCATCAATGCCCATTGTTATAAGCTTGGTTTTTGGAGAAGATGGGGGTGCTGGAGATCGCGGAACGGTTAACAGACAAGCAACTAGGGGACACGAGATTTACCGTGTTCGTCCGGAGAAAACCCTACTCCATGCGCTCTTGATTCTGGCGAACCGAAAGTTACAAGGATCTTGTGAGATGCTATCTGGCGTGGAGGTGTGTATCGGTGGTATGAGAGAGATCCTCCTCGTCGTGTCCTCCTAGCCTTTATATAGAGGTAGGTGTCCGGGCATAGATCGAGTCGATTCTGAGTTTAGGATTTCCCAGAATATTCTATCTGTTCTAGTCTTGCTCTCAAGGATCCGAATCGTGGGCTTGGGCCACCCGAAAATCTTCATGGGCCACATATATTCTTGTGGGTCTTCCTTGGGCTGGACCAGGTATGCTAATATCGTGTACCCGTAGGGTATAACCATGTCAGTAGCCCCCGAGTGTTCAGTCGAATCATAGATTCGGCTGAGGACTCTTAACTTTTCGGGTGTAGTTGTTTATGTTCATCAGAGAATGATTAGTATGTAGGGATTGTTGATGCGTGTGCCTGACTCTCCCGACGGATCAGGGTCAGTTAACTGTCTTAGGACAAAACAACACGATCTTCTTCTGATTCGAGTCCCTCGACTCGAACCCGGAACATATGGTGGCGTAATTCGACTCAGGCCGTTGAGGTCTTATAAGAGTCGAATCCCAGTAGTTTTCGAATGATGTACCCAATGCGTCCGTCGGGATTTTCATCGTGCCTGTTGGCACGGATTTTTACTAGCAGAGCGCAGTCGGGTGCGTTATCAGGCCATCAGATGATATATGTAGGTCTTATCTTTGCGTCGCAGACACAGCATCTGAAATGTTTATCACCGTGGAGGTGTTTCGGGTGGCCAAGGAGGATGTTACTCACTTAGCGTTGGTTGGGGCAAAGTTGCCGAAAAGTTTTTTGCATTCTGATCCGAAGGATCGGTTGAAGAATTCATAGGGTCGCGGCGGTATCCTATGGGAGTAACCTCGAGTGTCTGCTCGGTCGTAGACTCAAGCAGAGACTTTAACTTAGCCATTGTGGGCTTCAGGTCCGTAGGACACAAATTTTTCGAATGCTTAAATCAATCCTCCCTATGGGAGTAGCCCCCGAGTCCGTAGTGGAGTCGTAGACTCGACGTAGGACTCGAAGAATAGATCATAGCTGTAGTACCTTATTTGTTCCTCGGGTGCACGGCCAGCGCTCCTGATAGGAGTAGCCCCCGAGTAGTTGCTCGAATCATAGATTCGAGTGAGTACTTTTGTTAGCCGAAGATTTCTAACCGTTGCTGGTGTGGTGATAATGACATTAGTGCTGACGATCGGTGACCTCAGGCGTCTACGACGCCAGAGGTGATGTGAATGGACGAATGTGGGTCCCACTTTCTGACTTTGAGTTGACTGATCACGCCTGACGTGGCGAGAATTATGGAGTCTCCTCGATTTCCGTGCGTAGTGGACGGCGTGCGGGCAACAGTTCGTTGCTGTGTTGACACGTGGACGGTAGGATCTGATCCTGACATAGGGCTTCCAGATGAACGGTCCCTGTTCATCGTCTTCATCCTTATAACTGTGGGGAAAAATTGTAATTTGTTTTTACCCTAGCCACTTGCTTTCTGTTGCTTCCATTTGTTTGAGCTTTTCTCTCTGTGCGCTGGAAGTTCTCCGATCATTCCCTTCATCTTTCCTGCGCTCGCACCGCCGCCGTCGACGCATTGCGATGGGCAAGTCGAAGAAGCTTTCCGCCGTAGGGGCACCAGTGCTGCTGCCGGCGGCAAGAAGGGAACTACCACCGCTCGCGTCACCGATGGTGGGTGGGGGCGCATGGAGATTCGCGAGGGCGATCTGCGCAAGCTCCGTGAGAGGGGCTTGATTCCGCAAGACAAGGAGGCCGTCAAGATCCCCGGCGACGAGGTCTTTCCCCGTCCTCCAGCAGGGTTTCGGGTGATGTTCATCGCTTTCATTATTCGCGGCATTTCTTTCCCAGTCCACGACTTTCTTCGTGGGCTGTTGTTCTTCTATGGCATTCAACTCCACCATCTTTCCTCAAATTCTCTTCACATCGCTTGTTTTGTCGCTTTTTGCGAGTGCTGGCTCGGTATCGAGCCGCACTTTGGCCTCTTCCGGAAGCTCTATTGTGTGAAGAGGCAATCCGGCTCCGACGGAGTTTATCCGATTGGTGGCTGCGCCATTTCTCTTCGATATACTATTCTTTTCTTCTCTTTCTCTATGTCCGAGTCCGTCCAGAACTGGCGGAGAAAGTGGTTTTATATCCGCGACTCCACAGTGGATGGGCAAAACTTTGGCCTTGCCACTTTCGACTCCACCTAGAAAATCTAGCCGAAGAGATCCTGGAAGAATCATATTCTAGAGGGTGAGGTGGAGGAGATAGAGGAGCTCTACCGTCGAGTGGAGGATCTCCAGGTGATTCCGAAGAAGGAGGTGAACGTTGTGGATATCATCCGCACCTTCCTCAAACGTCGGTGCGGTAGCTCAGGTGCTAGGGGCGCAATGTTCCTTTATGCTGGCCGCCACGACCCAACGAGAGTTGCGGCTGAGGAGCTCTCCAAGGGGGATCTTGACAGATTCCTCCGTCCACTGCTGAAGTACAAGTCCGACGAGGACCTTCCGGGGAAGTCGCGGAATCCTCCGTTCAGTTATTCTCGACCCGTTCCACAGGTGTAGATCTAGGACGTGCGCGTAGCGCTATTTTCGAGTGCGTTTCTGTTTTAATTATCTTTTCTGATAGTTTGTCTTCATTGTGCAGGAATTCAAAGTACCTGCAATGATGCCTCCACTACCCGAACAGTTTCTGGATGCGCCGGACAACAAAATCATGGACTCCGTGTCCGAGCTTCCCCCGGTGAATTCGCCTACTGAGGAGGCTCCCGAGGCGAGCGAGGGGCAGACCCGAAAGCGGGTACGGAGCTCGAGCGAATCTTCGGATGCCTCAACTCTGCCAACGCCTAGGGACCTGTCATTCCTTCTTTGCCATAGTGGAGGTGATGGTGCTTCGTCCTCTCCTATCCCAGCCGTTCCTGTGTGGGCTATAGCGCCGCAGCCACCGGCGAAGAGGAAGAAGGAAGAGAAGAAAGGCAAGAAAGCTCTGCCTATTTTTGACTTGAGTGATATGGACTTGTAAGTGCCTTCGAGTGTCTTTGGCTACTTTTCTTGTATTCTTGTCTTCTTGTCGTTGACTGGTGCCTTCCTTTGCAGCCATTCCTCTGAGGGCTCTTTTAGCGATGCCACTCAGGAGATGGTAGGGGAGTCGAAGATGACGCCTCCTCCCTCTCAGACGGTGGCCACCTCTGGGGGCACAGCTCCGAACCCTTCTCCACAGGAGGTTCGGGTGATCGTCTCTCAGAAGACTACAGCCGGACCTTCGGAGTCTCTGTCTGAGCATGTAAGTGTGTTCTTTATTGCTGTGGGGGGAGCCCCCGAGGCGTATTTTCGTATGATATGCTGATCGTTGCTTCTTCTTTGCGTGTATTGGGGGGAGCCCAGGCGTTTTCATATGCTTGATATTTTGCTTGTTTCTTGGGGCAGACCCCAAGCATAACTTGACAAGTTGTTTCTTCTTCGACCTTTTGTGTAAGGTGCGAACCGGTGGTGAAGCGGCACACAGTGTTGAGGCGACTGCGGCGACTTCAAGGTACATCCAACTAATCCTCTATTTTTTAAATGCAGTTTGCTAGCTTGTTGAGCTCATGAATATTTTTGTTGCCTTGTGCAGACGAGAATAACACTGCCCTCCGCGAGCTTGATGCTCTCAAAAATAGCCTTGGGCGAGCGGAGAAGAAGGCCGAAGATGCCGTTGGGGCGAAGGAGCGCCTCGGCGGGGAGCTTCTTGGCCAGCCCGACCAAGGCGCTGCGGCAGAAGCTATGGACCACTGGCGACTTGCTACCGCCGCGGCTTCACGCGAGAAAGAGGTTGCCAAGAAGCTGATGGCTACTGCCAAAGCTATTTCAGATGAGTGATTTCGCATGTATGTTCTGTTTCGGCTGCCTTGTCTCTATGCTTTTCTTTGATTCTTATTGTGCTTTTTCCATTTCTCTATATGCCGCAGGCATTGAGTTCAATCGCAGTGCCCTGGAGCACGGTAGTGCTTTGGATGATGCTACTGCGGTGGTCGAGTTCAAGCGTATCCATGGGGCTGGCAATGGCCATGATGTCTGGAGCGGAGTTGGATCTTCATCGGGTCACCTCCCAATGCCGACGGCCCCTGACGGTTCCGAGGTAGCCTTCACTCTTTTCGTCGTCCGCTGTAAGCGCTATGGGACAAAACTTATTGACCTCCTGGTGGAGTATGCCGCGAAGCAGCAGGAGGAGGTCAAGGGCAGGCGCTCTGGCTCCGAGGCCACTTAGGATGCAGCTGCTTAGGCTTTGTATTTGTAGTTCTAGGATAGTTACCTTATACCTTTGCTGTAATTTGCTTGATGAACACTTCCTGTGCCACGCAATGGCTTTTGTTGTATATAATGAGCCTTCGAGCTGTTGTCCAGTCTTGTGTTTTTATATATCCTTTCTGTTTTCCTTAGGAACCTTCGGGTGATGACCCCATAGATACTTCGTCTGCTCCGCAGCCGCGGGCATCCTTGGATGATGCGTCGCAGCTTGTTTTTCTTCGTGACCGCGTACGCAGTCTTGATAAGGAGTTGCTTGTCATTCGAGGCCATGCGGATGTTTGGAAGTCAAAAGCGGAAGCGAGTGCCGTGAGAGGAATATCGATGGGGAGTAGCGGCGATTGGCGGCGCTGCAGTGTAAGTTTGTTGTTTCTTGCTCTTTTTCGGATCTTTGTTGCGGGTCATCTTACTTTGGAATTGTTGTAGGTGCCAACCTTGTTCCGAGGGAGGAGAAGGAGCGCGTTGGAGTTCGGATCAACTGCTTGACCCAGCAGGATATGGAAGTCAGAGGCTTTTTCTGGATGGATCGCGACCGTTACAGCGGTTCTTTGCGATCGAGGATCGTGCCCACCGGTGTCACGGTGTCTTTGCGGTGAAGACTTCTCTGGCATCGATTCTGCACGTCATGTTTCCTCTTGATGAAGCGTCATCAACTCTCTGGGATTTGCTGGCGAAGTTTTGAGACGTGCATCACGTCAGGGAGTTGGTGTGGCACCAGTTGATTGCGGGGGTGAAGGCCGCCCTTTCCCTCATGTATCATACGATGTGAATCTTGCGGTATGGCAGGTGGACCGCCCTCGACGGATGGTGGCCTATGGGACATGCGCTGCACTATCACTGGTATTAGGCGTTATCAAGAAGTTGTAGATCTCTTTGAGCATCGTCTGCGGTGATCCTTGAGAATAGGTAGTTCTGTAAAAAATATAGATGTAAAACTTGTATATTTTTATTTTTTGGTGGCGTGTTAATATGCCCTTTGTAAAAGGTTGATTGTATTACGTGGTGCTTGTTTGTATGCATGCCCTTTTTCGTTAACGACATGATCGACTACTCAGTGTCATCGTTATCCTCGATCCTCGGTGACAGTCGTGAGGTGAGGAGCCCGAGTGCGTTGTAGCATAAAGAAATGCGAGTAAAAGATAAATTTTCGGGCGAGACACTTAGCTTTATTCATATCGTAATGAGGAGGTACATTGTTCGGCTGAGTAGCCTTGGCTGAAAAGCCTTATTGAAAGTAGAGGGGGATAGCTAGGGGTA
This sequence comes from Avena longiglumis, assembly GCA_030063025.1. Classification (NCBI taxonomy): domain Eukaryota; kingdom Viridiplantae; phylum Streptophyta; class Magnoliopsida; order Poales; family Poaceae; genus Avena; species Avena longiglumis. The sequence continues at coordinate 476,241,263 of CP125978.1, read as the reverse complement.
GAAGCGTCGCATTTGTGCGAATTTCCATGGGTTGGAGTATGTGACTCCAGACTCCACGTGCTTGAGGCGGTAGGCGCCACCTGGGATGACTTCGGTGATGACGTGTGGTCCTTCCCAGGGTGACTTGAGATTTTTCGACCGCTCTTGCTTGAGTCGTAAGACGAGGTCTCCTTCGATGAAGGACCTTGGACGCAACCGATGGCTGTAATAGTTGCGGAGGCTCTGCTGGTAGACCGCCGATCGAGCCGCGGCGATGTCGCGTGCCTCGTCGAGTGTGTCGACAGTGTTTTCGAGTGCGGCAGTCGATTCAGCTTCACTGTAGGCGACGACCCGCGGGGCCTTATGGCGTACTTCTGCAGGCAACACGGCTTCGGCTCCGTGCACCATGAAGAAAGGCATGTAGCCAGTTGAGTGCTGTTTGGAGTTGTGCGCAAGCTCCAGAGGACAGAGGGTAGCTCTTCTACCCATGCTTCCGCAAGCCGCTCGAGTAGGCTCAGTAGACGCTTCTTGATGCCACCGCCGACGAGGCCGTTGACCTTTTCGACCTGCCCATTGGTTTGTGGGTGCGCCACAACGGCGTATGATATGTTGATCTCGAGGCCTTCGCAGAAGTCCTGGAATTCTTTGGAGATGAAGTTCGAATCGTTGTTGGTGATGATGTTGTGCGGCACGCCAAACCTATAGACAATGGATTGGAAGAACTTTACGGTCGTTTTACCCGTTTGGTTGGTAACGGGCATGGCCTCGATCCACTTGGTGAACTTTTCGACTGTGACCAAGAGGTAGACGTGGCCTCCTTTCGAGGACTTGGGCAGCTTGCCTTGTTGGAATTATGCCCTAGAGGCAATAATAAAGATGTTATTATTATAATTCTTGTTCATGATAAAGTTTATATTCCATGCTAGAATTGTATTAAGCGGAAACTTTAATACTTGTGTTGTTTGTGAACAACACCGTGTCCCTAGTACGCCTCTGTGGACTAGCTCATTGATCAATGATGGTTAAGGTTTCCTAACCATAGACATGAGTTGTCAATTGATAATGAGATCATATCATTGGGAGAATGATATGGTGGGTAGACCCAAACAAAGCAGAGCAATTAGATCGTGTCATCGTGTTCGTCTTTGCGAAGCTTTTCCTATGTCAAATATTACATTCCTTAGACCATGAGATAATGCAACTCCCTGGTATCGGAAGAAATCTTTGAGGTCATCAAACATCATCCTATGAGAGGGTGATCATAAAGGTGTCTCTCAGGTGATCGGAAAGTATCTGTTGGGTTGTATGTATCGAGATGGAATTTGTCCCTCCCAAGTCGGAGAGATATACTTCGGGCCCACTCGGTAATCGATATCAACACCGCTTGCAAGCATGTGGTTAAGGAGTTAATCACAAAGTGATATCGGATTACGGAACGAGTAAAGTACTTGCTGTGAACGAGATTGAACTAGGTATGACGATACCGACGATCGAATCTCGGGCAAGTAAAATATCGCGAGACGAAGGGAATATATATATGGGATCGATTGAATCACGGCATCGTGGTTCATCCGATATGATCATCGATGAATGTGTGGAGTCAATATGGGTGCCCGGACCCGATGTTGATTATTGATAGAAGATCATGTCGCATATTCTCGAACCAGCGGTCACACACTTAACGTGTCTTGGCTAGGATAGATTGGATAATTGGTTTATGAATTTTTGTTCGGGTCTCGGATGGGATCCGGGATATCACGAGAGGTTCCGAATGGTGGGAGAATAAGATTCATATAAGGCGGTGCAGTTTTTGGAGTTCGAATTGTTAGGTTAATCGGTATTATCTGGAAGCTTCTAGAACCTTCCGAAGGGGACCAACGTGGACCCACCTTCCGGGAGGGCATGGGCCTATGAGGGAGTGTCACGGCGCATTGGGCCGGGGCAAGGACCCATAGGGCCCGGCCGATCCTAGATAAGTTTAAACTCGTTTAAACTAGAGATAGGATTTCTAGATAAGGAGAGTTTAAATCGTTTAAACTAGAGATAGGATTTCTAGATAAGGAGAGTTTAAATTGTTTAAACTAGAGATAGGATTGGAGGAGGGGCAGGGCTGGCCGCCCCCTCTATATATAGAGGGTGGTGCGCCCCTCCCCTACTACACACCTTCCTCCAAGCCCTAGCCTTGCTACCTTCCTCTCTCCCTCCCATTGTTTGTGGCGAAGCCTGCAGAAATTCTCCACCATATACACCACGCCGTCGTGTTGTAGATCAATCTATATCTCCACCATACTCGTTGGTCAGGAAGGAGGAGGCGTCGAGGTGCTGCGTGTGCATCTCACGGAGGCACCGCCACTTGTGGTGCTAGATCGGATCGGATCGCGAGGAGGAGAAGCGATGCGACTACATCACCCACGTTAAAACGAGCGTTCACTGTCGAATCTTCAAGGGTATGAAGAGCTAATCCAATCTCTCTCGTTGTTTGCATCTCCTAGATTAGATCTTGGCTTTCCCTCTGCTCCGTAGAAAATTTTGATTTACTATGCCATGAAACCCTTGATGGTATCGAGCTAGATCTATGTGTAGATGTGTTTCACGAGTAGAACATAACATGGTTGTTGCGCGTTGATATTCTGTTGCAAGCCTCTTGTTTGTGTTCTTCTTATGGCGGGATAGTGAGATTGAAGCGGTTGAGGCCAACCTTACGGCGTCGTTCGCGAGACCGCTCCGCACTTGACGTGTGGCTTGTACCACACATGCGGCTAGTGGATGTCAGTTTCTCTCACTATAGTTGTCATGGGATTAACACCGGAGTTTGGCAACCATAATATCACCGTTGTGGCTTTTCGTAGGTAAGAATCGTTCTTAGCATCTACTCCCATAAGCCACGTAAAACATGCAACAACAAAGTAGGCGTCTAACTTGTTTTTGCAGAGTGTTTTTGTGATATGGTATGGCCCAAGATGTGATGTGTATATTGTATGCGATGATCATGTTTTGTAATGTTTCACGACTTGCATGTCGATGAGTACACTGGCGAGAGCCATATGGTTGTCTTTATAATTGTGTATGACCTGCGAGTCAACTTCTTATACGCCATGTAATAGCTTTACTTTATCGCTAAGTAGTTAGCAATAGTTGTAGTTGCTATTCGTGGTGGAGGCAATCATGGTGGAGTGATGGAGATCATGTCGGAACGCACACGATGGAGATCATTGTGTGAGGATTGGCTATACCATGTCACATAAAGTTATATGCATGTGATGTTTATCCCTTTATGTATCTTATTATTCTTAGATCGCGACGGTAGCATTATAAGATGATTCCTCACTTAAAGATCAAGATAAAAACCATGTTCTCCTCAAGTATGCACCGTTGCGAAAGTTCGTCGTGTCCAAGCATCACGTGATGATCGGGTGCTATAGACTCTACGCTCACATACAACGGGTGCAAGCCAGTTTTGCACACGCAGAAATACTTGGGTCTAGCTTGACGAGCCTAGCATGTACAGACATGGCCTCAGAACACAAGAACCGAAAGGTTAAGCATGAGTCATATGAATGATATGATCGACACTTTTTTGTCCACCATTGAAACCACATCTCTTCTTGTGATGATCGGATTAGGTGTGGTGAATTTGGATCGTGTTCACTAAACAACTTGAGGGATGTTGAATTTAGTGGGAGTTCATCTAGTAATTTGATTAAGTTGAACTATTTATCATGAACATAGTCTAAATTGTACTTGCAAATACTGTAGATAACATGGCCAAATCCAACTTCAACTTCAACGTTTTTTGCTGAGAAGGAAAAGCTTAGAAACAATGGGTCTAACTTCACCAATTGGTTCCGCAATCTAAGAATCATTACTGGCATGGACAAAGGACTATGTCCTTGGGAAAGCGTTAGGTGACCCCGCAATCGCGCTACCGGTGAGAAAGCTGTCTATCGATCCATAAAGATGATTATGGTGTGATTAAGAGCACCATGTTGTTTTCTATGGAACCGGAGCTTCAAAATTGTTTTGAAACCTATCCCGGGCCCTTTGAGATTATCGAGGCGCTGAAAACCATGTTTCGACTCAAGCCCGTTCGAGAGATATGAGATCTCGAGAAGTTCTTTAAGCGCAAGATGGAGGAAGGAGTTCGTTAGTGAGCACGCCATAAAGATGTCGGGCTACACTCAACGCTTGAGCAAGCTGGAATGCACGATTCCGGAGGAGCTCAAGATTGACAGGTTCTAATCACTCCTCCCAGCTACAAAAGTTTTGTAGTGACTCATAATCGATTGGTTCCATCGATGATCACCGAGCTCTTCGCAAAGTCAAGGCTGCGGAAGTGGACATCAAGAAGGATAATCATGTGTTGATGGTCAACAAGCCCTCCTTTAAGAAAGGTAAGGAGCAAAGAAACCCTTCAAGAAGGGCGGCGGTGATGCCCTCGCTGAGAAGAAGCTCGTGCGGTCCCAAGCCGACATCGAGTGCTTCTATTGCAAGGACAAGGGTCCTTTGGCATAGTATCGTCAAGTACTTAGCGGACAAGAAGGCTGGCACCATCAAAGGTATATTTGATATACAGGTTATTGATGTTTTCCTTACTAGCCCTCGTTGTCGTGCACGGGTATTTGATACCGGTTGCTAATATTTGTAACTTTCAAACAGGAGCTACGGAATAGACGGCTTCGAGGGATGAGGTGACGATCTGGCGTTGGCAACGGATCAAGAGTTGATGTGATGGCCGTCACGCCTCTCCTTAGTTTTACCTTCGGATTAGTTTTAAACCTTAATAAATGTTATTATGTGCTGCGTTGAGCATGAACATTATTTCCGGATCATGTTTATTGCAAGACGGTTATTCATTTAAATCGGAGAATAATGGTTGTTCTATTTATATGAGTAACATCTTTTATGGTCATGCACCTCTTGTGAATGGTTTATTTCTTCTAAATCTCGAAAGGGATGAAACACACATCCATAACATTGAGGCTAAGAGATGCAAAGTAGATAGTGATAATACTACTTATTTGTGGCAATCGTCTAGGTCATATTGGTGTAAAGCGCATGAAGAAACTCCATTCTGATGGACTTTTGTATTCTCTTGATTTTGAATCATTTGACACATGCGAACCATGCCTCATGGGCAAGATGATCAAAACCCCGCTATCCGGTATGATGGAGCAAGCAACGGACTTGTTGGAAATCATACATACCGATGTATGCGACCAATGAGTGTTTCGACGGTGGATATCGCTATTTTCTCACTTTTACCGATGACTTAAGTAGATATGGGTATATCTATTTAATGAAACATAAATCTGAAACGTTTGAAAAGTTCAAAGAATTTCGAATGAAGTGGAGAACCATCGTAATGAAAGATTAAGTTTCTACGATCCGATCGTGGGGCGAATATTTGAGTTATGATTTTCTCACGCATCTTAAAGCAAGTGGAATCGTTTCACAACTCACGCCACCCCTAACACCACATCGCAATGGTGTGTCTGAGCGCCGGAATCGAACCCTATTAGATATGGTCCGATCAATGATGTCTCTTCTTGATTTGCCGTTATCATTTTGGGGTTATGCATTAGAAACCGCTGCATTCACTTTAAATAGGGCTCCATCTAAACCGTTGAAACGACACCGTATGAACTGTGGTTTGGTGCTAAACCTAAGTTGTCGTTCTTAAAGTTTGGGTATCACGAGCTTACGTCAAGAAGTTGATGCGGACAAGCTCGAACCCAAAGCGGAGAAATGTCTTCATAGGATACCCTAAGGAAACTATTGGGTATACCTTCTATCACGTAACCGAAGGCAAAGTGTTTGTCGAAGAACGGTTCCTTTCTTGAGAATGAGTTTCTCTCGAAGAAGTGAGTGGGAGGAAAGTAGAGCTAGACGAGGTTATTGAACCTTCTCTTGAATTGGAGAGTAGCGCGACCAAATTGTTCCAGTGCCGCTGCACCAACAATAGAGGAAGCTAATGACAAGGATCATGAAGCTTGACGATGTCTCTCTTGAGCGTCAGAGTCGACAAGGTCGCGTGCCCTCCCGAGTGGTACGACAACTGTCTTGTTGTCTTGTTGGTAGAAGACGGTGAACCTACGAACTATGAGGAAGCGATGATGAGCCCGGACTCGAGAAATGGTGGAAGCCATGAAATCAATTGGGATCCATGAGCGAAAACCAAGTATTGACTTTGTTGGATCCTTCTAGCGACCGGAAGGCCGTTTAGTGCAAATCGATATTCAAGAAGAAAACGGACGCGGATGGTAATGTTACCGTCTATAAAGCACGACTTGTCGCAAAAGGTTTTCGACAAGTTCAAGGTGTTGACTACGATGAGACTTTCTCTCCTGTAGCGATGTTCAAGTCCATTCGGATTTTATTAGCAATTGCGCTTTCATGATTATGAAATATGGCGGATGGATGTCAAGACTACTTTCCTCAATGGCAACATTGATGAAGAGTTGTATATGATGCAACCCAAGGTTTTGTCGATCCTATGGATGTTGATAAAGTATGCAAACTTCAGCGTTCCATTTATGGACCAAGCAAGCATCTCGGAGTTGGAACCTTCGTTTTGATCAAGTAATCAAGAGCTTTGGATTTGTTCCAAATTTCTCAAGCTTGTATCTACAAGAAAGTGAGGGAGCTCGGTGGCGTTTCGGTACTATATGTGGATGACATATTGATTATTGGAAATGACATCAACATGCTTAACGATGTGAAGAGTTATTTGAACAAGTGTTTTCAATGAAAGACCTAGGTGAAGTTGCTTATATATTGGGCATCAAAATCTATAGAGATAGACAAAGACGCCTGATAGCTTTAAGCCGAGTGCATACCTAGACAAAGTTCGAAAAGGTTCGAATGGATAAGGCAAAGAAAGGTTCAGGCCTATGTTGTCGGTAAGATATTGAGCAAGGCTCGTGTCCACATTCTGGTAAATGATAGGGAAGCTATGAGCAAAGTGCCTTATGCCTCGGCCATAGGTTCCATCATGTATGCCATCTTTGTGTACTAGACCGGATGTCCAATTCTCTTAGTTTGACGAGATATCAAAGTGATCCAGAGTGGAACCTTTATCAGTATGTGAAGAACATCCTAAAGTACCTAAATAGAACTAAAGAAATGTTCTTAGTCTATGGGGTGATGAACAGATGTCGTAAAGGTTACGTCGATGCTAGTTTTGACACCGACAAGGATGATTCCAAATCTCGAACGTGATACGTTTATATTTTGAATGGAGGAGCTGGAGTGGAGAAGCTGCAAGCAAAGTGTGATCGGATCTACAATGAGAAGCGGAATACATGGCTGCTGCAGAAGCGTCAAGTGAAGGAGTTTGGATCAGGAACTTCATCACTGAGCTTGGCGTGGTTCCAAGTGCATTGGACCCATTGGAGATATTGTGTGACAACACTAGCGCCATAGCACTCGCTAAGGAACCAAGATATCATCCAAAGACCAAGCATATCAACCGCAATTTTCATATAATCCGAGATTATATAGCAGATGGAGATCAAGATTAGCAAAGTACATACGGATCCAATGTCGCAGATCCATTGACTAAACCTCTTCCACGTGAAAAACATGATCAACACCTCGATTGCCATGGGTGTGAGATTGTTGCCAAATGTAAACAAGATTATTGACTCTAGTGCAAGTGGGAGATTGGAATTATGCCCTAGAGGCAATAATAAAGATGTTATTATTATAATTCTTGTTCATGATAAAGTTTATATTCCATGCTAGAATTGTATTAAGCGGAAACTTTAATACTTGTGTGGTTTGTGAACAACACCGTGTCCCTAATGCGCCTCGTGGACTAGCTCATTGATCAATGATGGTTAAGGTTTCCTAACCATAGACATGAGTTGTAAATTGATAATGAGATCATATCATTGGGAGAATGATATGGTGGATAGACCCAAACAAAGCGAGCAATTAGATCGTGTCATCGTGTTCGTCTTTGAAGCTTTTCCTATGTCAAATATTGTATTCCTTAGACCATGAGATAATGCAACTCCCCGGTATCGGAAGAAAGCTTTGAGGTCATCAAACGTCATCCTATGAGAGGGTGATCATAAAGGTGTCTCGGTGATCGGAAAGTATCTGTTGGGTTGTATGTATCGAGATGGAATTTGTCCTCCCAAGTCGAAGAGATATACTTGGCCCACTCGTAATCGATATCAACACCGCTTGCAAGCATGTGGTTAAGGAGTTAATCACAAAGTGATATCGGATTACGGACGAGTAAAGTACTTCGTGAGCAGATTGAACTAGGTATGACGATACCGATCGAATCTCGGGCAAGTAAAATATCGCGAGACGAAGGGAATATATATATGGGATCGATTGAATCACGGCATCGTGGTTCATCCGATATGATCATCGATGAATGTGGAGTCAATATGGGTGCCTGCACCCGCTGATTATTGATAGAAGATCATGTCGCATATTCTCGAACCCGCGGTCACACACTTAACGTGTCTTGACGCTAGGATAGATTGGATAATTGGTTTATGAATTTTGTTCGAGTCTCGGATGGGATCCGGGATATCACGAGAGGTTCCGAATGGTCCGAGAATAAGATTCATATAAGGCGTGCAGTTTTGGAGTTCGAATTGTTCCGGTTAATCGGTATTGTACCGTAGCTTCTAGAACCTTCCAAGGGGACCAACGTGGCCCCACCTTCCGGGAGGGGCATGGGCCTATGAGGGAGTGTCCTGGCGCATTGGGCGGGGCACAAGGCCCCATAGGGCCCAGATCCTAGATAAGTTTAAACTCGTTTAAACTAGAGATAGGATTTCTAGATAAGGGAGAGTTTAAATCGTTTAAACTAGAGATAGGATTTCTAGATAAGGTAGAGTTTAAATTGTTTAAACTAGAGATAGGCTTGGAGGAGGGCAGGGGCCGCCCCCTCTATATATAGAGGGTGGTGCGCCCCCCACTACTACACACCTTCCTCCAAGCCCTAGCAGCCTTGCTACCTTCCTCTCTCCTCCCGATTGTTTGTAGGCGAAGCCTGCAGAAATTCTCCACCATATACACCACGCCGTGTGTTGTAGATCCAATCTATCTCTTCACCATACTCGCTGGTCCGAGGAAGGAGGAGACGCCGAGGTGCTGCACGTGCATCTCACGGAGGCACCGCCACTTGTGGTGCTAGATCGGATCGGATCGCGAGGAGGAGAAGCGAAGTCGACTACATCACCCACGTTCCGACGAACGCTCTGTGCGAATCTTCAAGGGTATGAAGATCTAATCCAATCTCTCTCGTTGTTTGCATCTCCTAGATTAGATCTTGGCTTTCCCTCTGTTCGCTCCGTAGAAAATTTTGATTTACTATGCCGCGAAACCCTTCATGCCTATCATGTCGAGGCCCCATTGGGCGAAGGGCCAGGCCAAGGGTATGGGCCTGAGCTCCGATCCTGGTGCGTGCGGTTTATCTGCGAGCCTCTGGCACCCGTTTCACTTTCGGACGATGTTCTTGGCATCGTTCATGGCCGTTGGCCAATAGAACCCAGCTCGTAGAGCTTTGGCGATGAGGGCGCGGCTGCCCGCGTGATGGCCGCAAATTCCCTCGTGGATGTCTTGGAGGATGGTTTTGCCGTCACCGATGGTGACGCACCTTTGGAGTACACCCGAAATACTGTGCTTGTACAGCTCGCCATTGATGATGGTGAAGGCCTTTGACCGGCGAGATATGCACCGGGCATCTGTCGGGTCATCAGGCAGTTCCCTATTTATCAGGTAGCGTAGGTACGGATACGTCCATAGTTTCTTTGACTGCCATGACCTGCATCAGGTTGACAACTGTAACCTCTGTGTTGAGCTTTTCGGGTCCTTCCTGTCCTTCGGGTAGCGCAGCCCCCGAGTTCTCTGGCTCATCGGATGATCCCTTGGGGAATTTCCTTTTGATGGATGGCACACAGATTTGTTCGAGGAACACACCTGGTGGCACTCGTGCGCATGTGGAGCCGATATTGGCGAGTCTATTGGCTTCTTCATTGCTTTCTCTTCCAACGTGCCAAAGCACGCAACCGTCTAAGTATCCTTCGAGTGAATTGTAGAGCGCGCGGTACGCGATCATGTTGGCGGCGTGTGCGTCGCACTCATTCATCGTTTGTTGGACGACGAGGTTCGAGTCAGTGTAGATGACCAGGCGCGTTGCGTCGCAGATCTTGGACATCCTCATGTCGTGGATGAGGGCCTCGTATTCGGCTTCGTTGTTGGAAGCTCGAAATTTCATCTGGAGGACGTACTTCATCTTGTCACCCTGCGGGGATGTTAGTATGACCCCGGCTCCTGCTCCATCTTCGCGCTTGGAGCTGTCGAATTGCATCGTCCATGACTGTGTCATATCCGGGGTATCCGGCAGCTGCAGCTCCATCCAGTGGATGAGGAAGTCCGGTAGGACCTGAGACTTGATTGCATGGCACTTCTCATAGACTATGTCTAGAGGGGACAGCTCGATGCCCCACAAGGCTAAGCATCCTGTGGCTTCCGGGTTGTTCAGGATGCTGTTCAGCGGTGCCTCGTTGACGACCATCACCTGATGCTCTTGGAAGTAGTGGCTCAGCCGACGAGCCGTCATGAACACGCCGTAGGTTGGTTTCTGGTAGTGAGGGTATCTCTGTTTTGTTGGCGTCAATACCTCGCTGAGGTAGTAGATAGGGCGTTGGACCCCATGGGTCTTGACATCTTCGGGTCGTTCGACCACGAGTACGGTGCTTACCACCTGATGCGTGGCTACTATGTATAGCAGTAGAGGCTCGCGTTCCTTTGGCATGACCAGGACGGGTGATGTGGAGCGCATCCGCTTCAGATCTTCGAATGTGTCGTCAGCTTCAAGTGTCCATTAGAATTTGTCTGCTTTGTGTAGCAGCTGATAGAAAGGCAGGGCCTTTTCACCCATGCGGCTGATGAACCTGCTCAGCGCCGCGATGCGTCCAGCGAGCTGCTGGACACCCTTGAGGTTCTTCGATTTCTCCATGGCCATTATGGCCCGGATTTTCTTTCGGTTCGCCTCGATCCCTCGATGGGAGATGAAGTAGCCAAGCAGTTGGCCAGATGGGACGCCGAAGGCACACTTTTCTGGGTTCAGCTTGATCTTGTAGCGATCAAGGTTATCGAACATCTCGCGGAGATCGTCGATCAGTGTCTTGGCCTTCCTTGTTTTGATTACTATGTCATCGACATAGACCTATATGTTGCGGCCAATCTGGCTCTTCAGGCATGCCTGCATGCACCGCTGGTATGTGGCACCTGCATTCTTCAGCCCGAAAGGCATTGTGTTGCAGCAGAACACTCCGAACGGCATGATGAACGCAGTGTTTTCTTGGTCTTCGACCTTCAATCAAATCTGATTGTAGCCTGACTAGGTGTCGAGGAAGGAGAGTTTCTCGCATCCTGCCGTTGAAACAATGATCTAATCGATCCGAGGGAGAGGCAAGTGGTCCTTTGGGCAGTGCTTGTTGAGCGACGAGAAGTCCACGCACATCCGCAGGATGTCCGTGTCCTTTTTAGGGACCATCACGGTGTTGGCCAGCCACTCGCTTTCCTTGATTTCTCTGATGAAATCAGCGTCGAGCAGTCTGTTGACTTCGACTCCGATGGCTTCGGCCCGTGGCTCGGACAATCGTCGGATGGACTGTTTGACGGGCTTGGCATCTGGGAATACATTGAGTGCGTGCTCGGCGAATTCTCTGGGAACTCCTGGCATGTCCGCAGGACACCAGGCGAAGACTTCCCAGCGCTCACGGAGGAATTCGACGAGCGTGCTTCCTACGTGTGGCTGAGGTCGTTGGCGATCAGCGCCGTCTTGGAGGCGTCCGTCGGGTGGACCTGCACCTTTTTCGTGTTGACTGTTGAGTCGAACGACATGTCGGGTGCGTTTTTCCTCGAGACTGGGGGTGCCCCATTGTCCGTCACCTCTCGGAGCCTTGTGATCTCTGTAGGGGTTCGTAGCATGGAAAACAAAAAATTTCTACCGCATGAACATAAACAAGCCAAGATCTATCTACTAGATTGTAGCAACGAGTCGATAGAGGAACTCACCCTCGAAGATTCCAAAGCGGTTAACGAGAGCAGATTCTCGTGGGTGATGTAGTCGTACACTTGCCGATCTCAAGATCGCGTAGACGATCCTTCCGTATGTGTTCGGCAGCCCCTGATCGGTCACACGTTCGGTACTGACGAAGACCTTCCTCTCCTTGTTCCAAAGAAGTGGATATTGCAGCACTCTCCTCGCGATTCCGGAAGACGGCGTGGTACCGAAAGTAGAGGGAGATCTCGCAGGCTTTTTAAGCCGGAGCGAGTATGGTGGACTATGAGAGAGCCTTGGTGATCTAGGGTTTAGACACACCAATTAGAAGGGGCTAAACAAGCGGCTAGGGCAATTAGAAGCTCTAACTCGGCGGCTTGGGAGAAATCCCTAGACTGTGGCTAGGGTTTAGGTTTAGAGGGAGGCAACTTGTGTGCTAGGAGGGGCAGCCGCCTCCCTTTATAGGTGGGAGGGTGCGGGGAGGGAGTCCTCCCAACTCGGCTTGAGGTGGGCCGGTTGGAGGAGGGAACTCCTCCCCAACTCGGTTTCCACCTCTCCTCCTCTTTCCAAAAACTGCCGTTTGACTTTTCAAACTAGCCGTTTGACTTTTCAAACTAGGATTTGAATAAACCCTTTATTTTGGACAGAGATGACACCTAGTACATGATGCAATCGTTCCAACTTGTAATGACACATTCATGTACCCCTTCCCCTCCGGAGTGCCGGACATTCTGGAACCTTCTAGAACATTCCTGATGAAAACATCGGAATCATTCCCTAACTCCGAAACGGGACTTTTCTTATATGAATCTTATTCTCCGGACCATTCCGGATCTCCTCGTGATATCCCGGATCCCATCCGAGACTCCGAACAACATTCGGTCTCTTACTCATCATTCCATAACTACTCAAACAACGTCGAATCCTTAAGTGTGTCTCCCTACGGTTCGTGAATTATGCGGACATGATCGAGACACTTCTCCGATCAATAACCAATAGAGGAATCTGGAAATTCATATGGCTCCCACATATTTCTACGATTACTTTGCAATCGAATGAACCACTTACATACGATACCAATTTCCCTTTGTCTCACGATAGTTTACTTATCCGAGGTTTTGATCGTCGGTATCTCTGCATACCTAGTTCAACCTCGTTACCGATAAGTACTCTTTTCTCGTTCCTGGTATGTGATCCCTTGTGAGCTACCACATGCTTGCAAGCTAATTGTATGACATTCCACGTAGAGGGCCTAGAGTATATCTATCCATATATGGATGGACAAATCCCACTCTTGATCCATGTGCCTCAACACATACTTTCCGACACTCAATGCCACCTTTATAGCCACCCGATTACGTGTGGTGTTTGATGTCATCAAAGAATCCTTCCGTGATGGTGATTAGCATGATCTCATGGTCGAAGGAATTAGGTTACTATGTATCGTAAAGCTTATAGCAAATGAACTATATTAAATGACTTGATCTTTATGCTACGCTTAACTATAGGAGTATGTCCATCACATCATTCTCCTAATGATATGACCCTGTTGTTAATAACATCTCTATTTTCATGATCAGGAAACCATGATCATATATTAACCAACAAGCTAGTTTAACAAGAGGCTTTACTAGGGACTCTTTTATGTTTACAAATCACACAAGTATTAATGTTTCCGGTTAATACAATTATAGCATGGTATGTAAACATTTATCATAAGTATGAAGATATGATAATAACCACTTTATTATTGCCTCTTGGGCATATCTCCAACAGTCTCCCACTTGCACTAGAGTCAATAATCTAGTTTCAAACTTTTGTGTATTTTCAACACCTATGGCTTTCCGGTGTTGTATGTACACGATTGCTAGTGGTCAACTGATCTCCGGATCTGACACTTCCAGGCCCGTGTGTAATTGCATGTCTTTGCGTCTCTACGCATCACTCATTTTCTAATGAGATGGCTTCGTACAAATTTGGTCCTTTGGTGTGACCTTTAGTTTTTTGGGGTTAAAAACATGTTGATAATATTGTCGTACAATATATTTTCATAGTATTATCCCACTGTGAACTACTCCTAGTTTGATAATAAACTACTTGACACAAATGCCCTCTTTTGCTGCTAAAATAGCATTCATACACTTAGCCTTTTGTTGTAGTATCTGTCACAATGTCTTTAACTTTGGAACTCATCCAAATCCATTATGGAACTCACTTTCCATTATATTGTGCCACCCTTGGTTTAGATTGAGATAAACTTAATTTGTACTTTGTGACAAAAATAGTATCAATGTAGTACTTTTACAATGAACTAACCATCTATTTGTCACTTCTACAAATAATATACTCTGAGTTCTTCCAAAAGATCATAAGAATATTCTTACTATTGTCCAATGATCATCTTATGAATCATTCTGGTATATGCTCACAACATTTAGAGCGTAGGACATATATGGATTTGTACATATCACAGTATGATTTATATAAATACTCTTTGTGATCAAGTATCAATCTATACTTGAATCTTGTTTCATTTACCAAATGTCAGTACATTTGAATATATCATCAATATTGAACTCATTCAATCCTTTCTGTGCGACAAGAAACTTTATTGTAGTTTCTATATTGAACTCATTCAATATCTCGTCTATGTACTTCTGGCACAACCATATTAGCGTCTATTCATGCCAAATATTTGGGTTTTGCCTAAGTCTTTCATCGAGATGAAATTCTTATCCTATGTTAATAAAAGATACATTATTTCCAATCAACAATATGTCTTCCACATAATGTATTAGAAACATGTCTTAGCGCTCCCACTTAATTTCTTGCAAATGCAAGCATCTTCATTGTCTCTGATGAAATTAAACTCTTTAACAGTTTCATCATAGTGAAGATTCCAACTCCGCTATGCTTACTTCAACCATTGAAGTTTGCATACGATTTTAGCATCCTTTGAATTACCAAAAACCCCTATGGACCATGTTATTCACATGTCCTAGGTAATAATTCTATTAGAAGAACTTGTTTTGTTTATTCAACTACCATATAACAAAATTATATGTAGTGGTTGCTACACTAATCCGTCTAGACTAAATATCACTATGAAAGATCAAATCTTATCATAGTCAACATTTGAACATGTGTTGTGAACTTTTTCCCAACATGTCGACTATTTCATAGATGTAAAACATCCATGTCTATTTCTTTATAGATCCAAACACGACTGTAAGGTCTTACACCTTTCTCGAGGGTCCTTCAAGTTCAAAACTTGATTTCTCATGTATGGAACTATCACGGATTTTATGGCTTCAAGCCATTTGACGGAGTCAGGGCTCATCATCGCTTCTTTGCATGTAGTCGGATCATTATTGTCAAATAATGATTTAACTCTCAAATCTTGGTATTCGATTGTTCATCCAACCTACTTGTTTCAATAGGAACTTGGATCTCTGTGACCACAACCTTTGAGGTACGTGAGCCATGAGCATTGTTGCTACCTCCGGAACACTTTTCGGTGCTGCGCAACTCTGCACATATAGCTAAGGTTCTTTTAACCTTATCCAAGTTTCATTGTCCTCCCACTTAACTTTTCACGAAAAATTCCTTCTCAAAGAAACTTGACGTTCTAAGCGACAAACACTCTTGTCTCCGGTGTTATGGAGGAATACTTTAACAAAGACAGGTTCATCCGACTTTGGTTGCAAACATCTTTCTTATGCATAGCATACCAATGTTTAAGAAAGGACAACTTGGGTTTTATCCCAAACCATAACTTTATATGGTGTCATTTCAACGGATTATGATGGAGCTCTTTTCAGTGGAAAAACGGTAGTCTCTAAAGCTTTTAATCTTTAAAACATAATGGCAGTTTTATGAATTATACCTTTGATCTTACCATGTCAAACAAGGTTTTAATCACATATCTCGAACGCTCCATACTCTTATGGTGTTTTGAGAAATGAAAATCCACAGAACGATTCCTTAAATCTTAGGTATTATGCTAAACTTGTAACTCAAATATCTTCCTTTATGATCTTATCATAAACTATTTATATTCTTGTTACAATGATTTTGCACTTCATCTTGAAAGTCTTCGAACTTTTCAAATGTTTCATACTTCATCCTTATTAAGTAAATTTTCATATATTCACTTAAATTTTCGGAGAAAGCATATGAAGTTGAAATCCATCGCTCTTGACTACACATAATGGACTTCGTACAACAATATGTACAAGTTCCAATAAGCTAGTCATTTGTTCCCTTTTGGCCTACGAACGAAGTTTTAATTATTTTTAGGAAAGTTTCACAAGCGTCATTTGATCAAAAATCAAAAGACTCTAAAATTCCATCCACATGGAGTTTCTTCATGTTTTCTTTCAATACAGTTTAAACGGAGATGTCACTTCCTAAGTGATCTTTCAATCAATTTGTCTTTCGACATCTTTAGCACTAGTTTTATGGATGTGATTTCTCCAACGAGATTTGCGAATCCATCTTTTATGGATTACGACAATTATTTGAACAACCCTTTTGTTCTCATAATACCTGATAAAACAAATCTTTAAAGGCAAGCTTTGATGTTTAACGAGCAACACAATAACCCTTTATTTGTTCTCGATGAACATCATCACATATTCTTTTGCTATTTACTTAGGCCATCGTAGTTCATGAATTACATTGTTTCGTATGACGATTCACACCAACAAATTCAGTATCAAATACTTAAGAACCGCTTTGTTTAATAAGCAAAGAATATAGCCATAACATGTATATCATCTATATACTTTAAGCTGAACAATTCTAGTCTTTTTTCTACCATATACTTATGAGATTCTCTTCAAGATTTCCTTCTGTTTGAAAGAATCTATCAACATCAATAGTGGAGTCATACATATGACACATAGTCCAAAGCGTGTATAGTTAAATACCAATGTATTTGGACTTGCACTTTGAAGTAGATCACCATTATCAAATGTTTGGTGTTCTTTCAAATTCCTTTCTTTAGTAATCTCTTGGTGTAGTAAACATTTTACCTACATCAAATATTCACCCTCATCATGGATTTATCCATGATCACGCTACTTAGCTTGTAACGGTGAAACGCGAGTATAATGTTGTTCTCCAAAACCTTTTGGAGGATTAGGACAACTAGTGTCTCCAACCTTTTGCAAATTCTCATCAAATATGAGAACATGACTTTAGCCATATTATACTCTATCATGTTGCAACCAAAACTTCATTTCAGATATCACAATATCTTCCACACATCATGGTTTCTGAAACAACTCTTTCAGATCCTAGATAACCTTGATATTAAGACAATCCTTTGAATATCAAGAATCATGGAGACAAACATGATACTTATATACTAACATTGGAATTGTTACTCTTCATTTAATACCAACTATTAAACTTCATGGAGTAATCAAAACTTACTGAAAGTTTGCAATGGGACTTTTAAACTTTAGATTAACACTTCAAAACAATACGATACCAGTTCGTAAAGTAACTAACCAGAATTCTATAGTTCTATCATCTCAATTATAACTAAGCGCAAGGTGGTAAACGGATGCCAATGACTACAACAACTATGCAAATTCACTTTGATTTAATTTATGATAAATAGTGTTCAACTTTTAATCATATTCTTTGTTGAACTCCCACTCAAAACAATATCCCTCACATTGTTTTAGTGATCACACGAACCAAATCCACCACATCAAAACCGATCATCACGAGAGTTGATATAGCTTCAATGGCGAACAATCAACATGTTCATCATATCTACTATATGACTCATGCTTTACCTTTCGGTGATCCGTGTTCCTGAGACCATGTCTGTACATGCTAGGCTCGTCAAGATCAAACCTTAGCTTCCGCATGAGCAAATCTGGCTTGCCCACGTTGTATACACTTGCGGAATCTAACACACCCGATCATCACGTGGTGCTTCGAAACAACAAGCTTTAGCAACGGTGCTAACTAAGGGTGAACACTTTATGACTTGAAATTCATGTGCATGAGGGATCATCTTATAATGCTACCGTCGTCTACTAAGCAATACAAGATGCATAAAGGATTAACATCACATGCAATTCATAATTTGTGATATGATATGGCCTTTCTTCTTTGTGCTTCCGATCTCCATCTTCTAGCACGAACATGATCTCCATCATCACCGACATTGCATCAAGGTCAATGATGCTTCTCCATGGTTGTCGTCCACCGGCTTCAACTATTACAACTACTTTGAATAGACACGCGGGTCTTAACAAAACTAAAGACAACCATATGGCTCCTGCCGATTGCCGACTTACAATAAGGAACATTGCATACATCATATATAATCACAATCATGGCCATATCACATCACTGCACACCCCTGCAAAACAAAGTTAGACGCCTCTACTTTCTTTGCATATTTTACGTGGTTTGGGGCTTTAAATAAGTGTCGTTCTAACTTACGAACAAGAACCACAACATTGATACTAGTATTGTTAATCACCCATTGTAAATTGGATCTTAACTATGCTAGGAGAAACAGGCACCTGCAAAGCCACTTATGCAATACAAGTTGCATGTCAAGCGTGGAGCAAGTCTCATGAACGATGTCATGTAAGGTTAGCCCGGGCCGCTTCATCCCAACATACCGCAAGATGCAAAGTACACAAGAAGCAATCGACAATAAAAGCATCAACGCCCACAATGACCATTGTGTTCTACTCGTGCAACAGATCTACATATAGACACGGCTCGATACCCTTTGTAGGGGTTCGTAGCATGGAAAACAAAAATTTTCTACCGCATGCACATAAACAAGCCAAGATCTATCTACTAGATTGTAGCAACGAGTCGATAGAGGAACTCACCTCGAAGATTCCAAAGCGGTTAGAGCAGATTCTCGTGGGTGATGTAGTCGACACTTGCCGATCTAAAGATCGCAGACGATCCTTCCGTGCGTTAAGCTCCGGCAATCGGTCACATCGTTCTAGATTTACTCTATACCTTCCTCTCCCTTGTTCCAAAGTGAGCGGAGGTTGTAGCACTTTCCTCGCGATTCCTGAGAACGACGTGGTACCGAAAGTAGAGGGAGATCTCGCAGGCTTCGCCTTAAGCGAGCGAGTATGGTGGACTATGAGAGAGCCTTGGTGATCTAGGGTTTAGACACACCAATTAGAAGGGCTAAACCAGCTAGGGCAATAGAAGCTCTAACTCGGTGGCTGGGAGAAATCCCTAGGGCTGTGGCTAGGGTTTAAGTTTAGAGGAGGCAACTTGTGTGCTGGGAGGGCAGCCCCGCCTCTCTTTATAGGTGGGAGGTGCGGCCAGGGAGGAGTCCTCCCAACTCGGCTTGGAGGTGGGCCGGTTGGAGGAGGAACTCCTCCCAACTCGGTTTCCACCTCTCCTCCTCTTTCCAAAACTGTTGTTTGACTTTTCAAACTAGCTTTGACTTTTCAAACTAGGATTTGAATAAACCCTTTATTTTGGACAGCGATGACACCTAGTACATGATGCAATCATTCCAACTTGTAATGACACATTCATGTACCCTTCCTCCGAGTGCCGGACATTCCGAACCTTCTAGAACATTCCCGATGAAAACACCTAATCATTCCCCAACTCAAACGGGACTTTCCTTATATGAATCTTATTCTCCGACCATTCAGGATCTCCTCGTGATATCTGGATCCCATCCGAGACTCAACAACATTCGGTCTCTTACTCATCATTCCATAACTACTCAAACAACGTCGAATCCTTATGTGTCTCCTACGGTTCGTGAATTATGCGGACATGATTGAGACACTTCTCCGATCAATAACCAATAGAGGAATCTGGAAATTCATATGGCTCCTACATATTTCTACGATTACTTTGCGATCGAATGAACCACTTACATACGATACCAATTTCCCTTTGTCTCATGATAGTTTACTTATCCGAGGTTTTGATCGTCGGTATCTCGCATACCTAGTTCAACCTCGTACCGATAAGTACTCTTTCTCGTTCCCGTGGTATGTGATCCCTTGTGAGCCAGTCACATGCTTGCAAGCTAATTGGATGACATTCCACCGAGAGGGCCCAGAGTATATCTATCCGTCATATGGATGGACAAATCCCACTCTTGATCCATGTGCCTCAACACATACTTTCCGACCCCTCAATGCCACCTTTATAGCCACCCAGCACGGTGTGGTGTTTTATGTCATCAAAGCATCCTTCCGGTGATGGTGATTAGCATGATCTCATGGTCGAAGGAATTAGGTTACTATGTATCAGAAAGCTTATAGCAAATGAACTATATTAAATGACTTGATCTTTATGCTACGCTTAACTATAGGAGTATGTCCATCACATCATTCTCCTAATGATATGACCCTGTTGTTAATAACATCTCTATGTTCATGATCAGGAAACCATGATCATATATTAACCAACAAGCTAGTTTAACAAGAGACTTTACTAGGGACTCTTTTATGTTTATAAATCACACAAGTATTAATGTTTCCGGTTAATACAATTATAGCATGGTATGTAAACATTTATCATAAGTATGAAGATATGATAATAACCACTTTATTATTGCCTCTTGGGCATATCTCCAACAATCTCCTCCTGCATGCCGAATGACTGGGAGATTCTGTTGAAGTCCCTATCGCGGTGGTCCGACCGGGTGAAGCTCCCATGGACCGTGATGACGCCCCTAGGTCCTGGCATCTTGAGTAGCAGGTACACATAGTGCGGTACTGCCAGGAACCTTGTGAATGCCATGCGCCCGAGGATGGCGTGGTATTGTGATGGCCAATCCACCACTTCGAACTCGAGTCGCTCGCACCGAAAGTTGTTTGGCTTGCCGAAGATGACGTTGAGCCATATTTTTCCTAGGGGGAATGTGCCCTTTCCTGGGAAGATGCCATGGAACA
The DNA here is from genome assembly GCA_030063025.1 of Avena longiglumis. Classification (NCBI taxonomy): domain Eukaryota; kingdom Viridiplantae; phylum Streptophyta; class Magnoliopsida; order Poales; family Poaceae; genus Avena; species Avena longiglumis. Next base: position 476,220,323 of record CP125978.1, on the reverse strand, counting down.
TTGTGTCAGATTGTTCCAGGCTGCACAGTGGGATCCGCATAGCTGCTAAGGTGCTAGCGAACATCAGATTGATGCCGCTGCTGCCGTCCATGAATACGCGGCTCATCTCGAACCCTCCGATCTGCGCCTCGAGAACCAGGACAGCATGACCTGGGTGAGGGATCTGGCGGGGGTGATCCGAATGGCTGAATTTGATGCAGGACTCCGATCCACTAAGGTACTCAGGGATGGCGGGTGGAGCGATCACAGCCAAGCTGACTTGGCGGGTAATCTTCTTTTCCACCCTATTTGTTGGGCGCCCCTTTAGGATCATCAATGACCCTTTCGGTGCGGGGTACCCGTTTCTGTCGTTGTTCTGCGCGGGTGCGATCGGGTGATTCAAAGGTCCCACGGGTGGTGGTGGAGGAGCTCCGTGGGCGATGTCACCTTGGTGCGGGTGCGTGTCCGTACCCAGGGTTCGGGGCTTGTTGTCTCATCTGGGACGTGCTCTCGCTGAGATTATGGAACTCGCGACAATCTTTGAGCATGTGGCTGGCCTTCTTTTTGCCATCCTGCTTGTCGATGTAGAAGTGGATGGTGCATGGGCCCGACAATTTGTCGTATACCAAGGGTTCGTCGTCGCGACTGCGACGTTGCCATGTCTGCGTTGGGCGTCCTCCATCACGGAAGTTGTTTCCACGGTATCCGTCGCTGCTGCGTTTGCTTTCGTTGTAGCGGTCGGCGTAACCAGTCGCGACCATGCCGGGTCCATCGTGATCATCGTAGATGCGCGATCTTTGCTTGCTACGGCGCTCGCGTCGGCGGCCATAGTCATCTTCCTCCTCTGAATGTGCTCGGCGGACGGAGTCTTCACCATCTTCCCACCTGTTGGCGATGTCCATGAGGTGGTCGAGTGTCTTGGGCTTGATGCGCCCAAGTTCTTCCTTGAAGTCCTGGCGTTTGATGCCATCCTTGAAGGCGTCGATTGTTCTCTCCTCAGAGATGTGTGCCGTAGAGTTCTTGATGTTGGACCAGCGTAGTATATATGAGCGAATGGATTCGCCCGGTCATTGGGTGCAGGCCCGCAGATCTTCGATCGAGGCTAGCCTCTTGATGGTGCCCTTGAAGTTTCGGATGAAACTGAACGTCGGTTCCACCCAGCTTTGGATGGATCCCGAGGATAGGCTGCTGAGCCAAATCCATTGTCACAGTCACCGCAGGTGAAGGCAATCAGAGGCGGTGTTTTTGTTGCCGCCGTGCAGCTTGACGGACAATAGGTGGTCCCTGAGCCATGCTTTAGGGTCCTGCGTGCCGTCAAATTTCGGAGTGTCCGAAGGAAGCTTGAAATTCCTCGGCATCTGTGTCCGTCGAACAGGTCTGCTGAAGCATCGAGCTCCACGGAGTCCTCCTTCATCATCATCCTCTTCGGATTCGGATGAGCACACGCGCTTGGCGCGTGCCTTGTAGATCTTGCGTTGAGTGAGTTCGCTTTGAGCGTAGGGGTCCCAACCTGATAAGGTAGAGTCCTCCTGTGTTTTACAATGCTAGTCCCTGGATCAATAGCTAGCATCCACAGTTTAGATGTAATATCAAGAAACAAAGGTCATAATATAACTTTATAACCAGGAATAACATAATTTTATTACATCTTACATAGCTCATTTGGCTATTACATTACATTGCAGCGGAATAACTATAATCATGGGTCCATCATCTTCAAAGTGCCACAGTGATGGTGGTTGTAGACTTTGTAATCCTAATCAAACAATCTTCACTAAAATCAATCAAACCTGCAACATACAAGTTACAGCCACAAAGGGTCAATACATTTGAATTGTATTGGCAAGTGATACTCTTAGTAGTATGGTGGAGTCTATCATCTATATGCATTTGGCTAAGTGGAGTTGAGGCTTGCATTGCTCAAAATAGATTTTTCCTTAACGTTTTGAAAATAATTAGTTTTGTCAAAACTTTTCCAATGCTTCTCTCAATCAAAGATCAAGATCCTTCTCGAGGCATCTACAAATCAAAGACCAAGTGCTTGGTAAAATCATTTTCCTCAATCCAAGATTTCAAGATCCTTATATCAAGCCATCTTTCCATCAAAGATTGAAGAATACACACAATCCCTTGTTCACCCACAAGTTTTTATTTAGAAATTGGAATGATGAGATTCTTGATTGCTTCCATGTCTTGATGCTCAAATTGTCCTTTACCAGGGACATGGCTAAGTACTTAGATTTTACTCACTGCAGAGGTGGTGCACTTTACCCACAAGACTTGGTTTCCCAAGACAAAATCTTTCAGAAGCCTTCCCTTAGACCAAAATGGACGCGCTCCAACCTATCAAACACTACCACCCACTGTCCATTTGGCTAAGTTCTTGCAACCTATATGATCATGGCAGAGCCCATATTGCCAAGTGGTTGCACTTGAAGCTTCTCAACATTTGACATCTCAAATCTCTTTGTTCCTGGGTGGCCATCCACAAGTGAGATACACAATCCAAGTCCATGGCCTTGTGAACCACTCAACCATTCTCCACCAAGCTATTCCATTCCACCCAGGTGATTCATTAACTTAGTTGTTTTATTAGACAAAATCACAAGTCCTTAGACTTAGAATATTTTTCCATAGTGTGAATATATATTCCACCCATGTTTTCTATTAGCTAGGCTAAGCTTGGTAGCAATAGGAAACTTAACTTAGGAAATCCTACTAAGGATTTATCTACTAGGTTTTCCTATAGCAAGATCTATACTTAGCAAAATCCATGCAAGTTTTACTTAGCAAAAATCACTAGTGCATAGTGAAAGTAATAGGATAAAAAGTATGAAGCATCACTTGCCTTTTTGGTAGAGTATAGGTTCACTTCTTGATCTTTGCAACAATCACATTCTTCAAGTCACTACAAATCAATCAAGCAAGACACAAACTCAATCTACCAATCAAGCAAAACAACACACATAAATAACAAAGTCAAAGAAATGCATGCAAGCATGCCAAGCTTGGTTTTGTTTGAAAAGGTGGTTCCTAGTGGGTCATAGTCATTTGGGTACATCTAATGGTCATTTCCTAAAGTGGCCAAGTCATTTGCAAAAGGTTTCATTTTAAAACCATTTTCAAAACAAAATGTTATTTTTATGTGGTGTAGAGATATTTTTATTAAGGCATTAGCCCTTAGGGTTCACCAAATGAGTTGCTATTGCAAAACTTGGTGTTTTTGGGTCAGTAGGTTTGGTTCAAAACATTTCCTCCAAAGTTTTCTTTCCATAAACATTTTCATAATAAAAACTATTCTTTTTATTGGGCTAGAAAATGACTAAGTCAAGTAATCTAACCTAATTTCACAAAAATTAATTCTAACACCAAGGGTTGATTCCTAGGGTCAGTAGGGTCACATTAAACCAATTGGCAAAGGTTTGATCTCAAAATTCATTTTTAAATGATTTTTCTAATGTTAGCAAGCACACAAAAGAATCTGCAAATTCAAACAAGCTAACAAATACTATTTGACAAACTAAGGCCATGGTTGGCTAGGGCTTGTTCTCCTGAATTCATTGATATAAAATTTGTCAAATTTGGACGTGTGGTTCAAAAGATATAAGTGTTTGAAGTTTGCAACCTAAATCAGATTCAAATCTGTTTTCTAATTCTAACAGACGACAGGCGTGTTTCTACTGCGGATACCGCTTGGTGGATCGATCGTGAGCCGCTGGATTAAGTTAGATCGAATGGTTCTGAGCGCCTACCCCTTCGAGAATAAGTGGATCTATCTCGGGCGTTGGATGGAGATCCTACGGTGTTCGCTTGTTCGACCATTCGCGAGCGGCGCCGGCGATGGCTAACGGCGGCGACGGTCAGACTACGGCGGTGCTGGCGAAACAGGATGCAAAACGAGGAGGGTAAAGCTCATCGAGGTCGCGAGGCTGTGGTGAAGCACGTCGTGTGGTCAGCGTGGCTCGGGGCGCACAGTGTTGGGAAGAATTTCTCACCGGAGTTGTTACTGGCGACGGTCGGCTCTGGTCGACGACGGGGACGTTGCTGTGGTCCACTAGAATACAGACGAATGGCTGAGTTAGACGCAGGAGGTCACAGAGATGATGTGAGCATGCATCGGGAAGAGGGCGACTAGGTTCTACTGCGGGGCTCGTCGGAGAAGAAGGCGACGGCAGCGGTGATGCAAGTCGTTGTTGGCGTTGTAGATCTCGTGAGGGTAAACCGAGAGCATGATTAGTCGCGAAAATCATGGCGAGCTGTGAGCGTGATCAAGGGGACTTGGGGTGGTTGGCTCTTACGAGGATCGCCACCGAGGAAAAGACAGCGGCGCTTACATTCTTTTTGTCAAGACCACTTCTGGGACGCCTTGCGGATGAATGGTTGGCCTTTGGAGATGCGCCAGGGAGTGGGGAAGCTGTCAGGATGATCGGGAAGGCTCGGGGTGGTGTGTGATGGCCGTATTCGTCGGTGGAAGCTCGTCGGAGACGGCGACAGTGCAAGCGACAATTAGAGCAGCCTGGTGGCGTGCTTCTTCGGGGTGGCAGGGGGAAAACCGAGAGGAGGGGTGAGCGTTTTAAGGTGCGTGGTCTCTGGGTGAGTTAAGCCGGTCATCAACGCGGATTAATCGACATCAATGGCGGCAGAGCGACGTTGAGGGGGAAGGAAGAAGCAGCTGTGGTGTGGACGATGTACGTAAGAGTGGGGTCCACCGACCGTGGGAAAAGAGGAAGAGGAGGGTCCACCATCGGTTGCCTCGTGGGTTGTTTCAGCGGTGAGAAGGTAACGCCGGGAGGAAGAGCTGGCCGGTGGGCTGTTGGGCCGGGGTAGTGGGTTGGTCTGCTTTTCTTTCATTTTTTATTCAAGATCCTTTTCTTTTATATTTCAATTGCTTTGAATTTCCAATCAAACAAATCTCACCCAAATCAATCCAAACAATCATTCAGTTTGTAAATTTGAATTTGATTTTGTTTATCAACATAAACCAAATCTCAAAATAAAATAAAATAATATCCTTATTTATTTTAGGATCCATTTAATAGTTAAATAAAATGGATCACTAGTTATTTAATAAAATAGGGTTTGATTTTTATTAATAAAATTTCCATTTGAAATCTAATTATTTTCATAATCAAACCAGTAGGTTTTATTTGAAAATAAGGATGCTTGGAAATCTTGTTTTAAAATAAAATAACCTTTTATTTTAGGTTCCATTTATAATTAAATAAATGGTCCTTAGATAATAATCCATTTAGGATTTGTTTATTTGGTTCAAATAATTCATATTGAATTATTTGGAAAGTATTCAAAGTGATTTATTAATCATATAAGATTGGGTAATTGTTTTAATTCCAAATATCATTTTCTCATGTATTTTATTTAGAGATTTGTCCTTATTTAAAATAGGGATAGAATGGTTATTTCCATTTTATTTTTTTGGAATATTCTTTATTTCATATTTTTATTTGAATTGGGATTAATCATCACTCCATTTACTTCATGGATTAGGCCAAGATTTGATTTGGTCGTAAATATTCTTTATTAATATTTTCATCTTTGTCTTATGAAATCCATATCTTTTTATTTAGAGATCCAAACTTGGTGATTCCAATTTATGAAAACTTATTTATTATTTGTTTATACTTTTGATTCCTTTTAGGATCTATTGTACTCCACTTGGTATGGGTTTTTGGTAAGGCTTTAATAGCTTTGGAAATTCAATTCACTTATCTTTTTTTATATTCATAAGATTTTGTTTATGGTTCCATCTATAATTTAAATAAAATGGACCATGGTTTATTAATCAAATAGGGTTTGGTTCATCTAATAAAATCCTCATTTGAAATCTAATGCTTTCAAAATCCAATCAGTAGGTTTTATTTGGAAATAAAGAATATTTGGAAAATTTGTTTAAAACAAAATAACCTTTTATTTTAGAGTCCTTTATTAATTAAATAACATAGACTTTCATTGTTAAATCAACTTGGGTTTGTTCTATTGAGAATATTTATTTTTTTTAAAATCTAAAATAAAGCCAAAACATTTTAGTAGGTTTTAATTAAGAGAATTAAATACTTAGAAAACTTATTTAAAATAATTTAACAAGCTTTGATGTGTTAAGTTAAATTGGTAAAACTTCTTATTTAAATAAAATTGGATATTAAATCCTTATTAATTTATTTTAAATAAACCTTTGCTAAATTTATTTAGAATAAAATGTTTTAATTCCAAAAGTTTGGTCAAGGTTTAATTTTTCCTTTATTTAATAATCTTTATTTATAAAACTTCTATTTCATTTGAAAACAAATCTTTTCATTTAATTGTTTCAAAATAGTATTTCCAAATGTTTTTATTTTCCTTTTATTAAATGTTTATCTTTTTAAATCTCTTGAGGTTTATTTTATTTCAAATGGGTTTGAAGTTCCAATTGTATTCAAAAAGTTTCTTCTGGCTCTGAAAATCAACAAAGTTTTATTTTATTAATTTATTTTCACATTACAAGATTTGGAAAATCTTGGGATGTGACAGTCGTAGTCGCGGCTGCGCTCTTGTGCTGTCGAGGTAGGTCGTGCTCTTCCTCGTCGGATGAGGGTGTAGGACTGCGGTTGAACCTAACCGCAGCCTTCTTTTTGGGCTCCGCAGGAGTTTCCCCGTGGAGCGCAGCTCCAACGAGTCTGAGTCCGGCTAGCGTGGAATTGTGCATTGCCCTTTTTGGGTCCCCCACCGGAGGTGGATGGGACGCAAGGTATGTGGTGGCTGCCATGATTGCAGCTTGCGGCGTCTTCGGGATGACGTTGCTGTTGGCGTCCATCTCCATGAAGGACGCGTTGAGGGTTCAGGTCACCTCGCGACGTGCAGCGGGGTCCATGTTCTCTACGCGAGAACGTGCTTGTTGGCATTGTTGGCGTGCGAGCTGGAGCCGCCCATGTTGATTTTTGTGCTCTTCGATGAGGAGCAGATGGTATGCCATCAGTAGGTCCCATGAGGCACCCACGGTTAGGATCTTGTTGCCCGCCACGACTTCATATGCTTGATTCCATCCTTCCTCGCTGAGGTGGATTACCCGATTGGCATCGGTGTCGTCATTGTTGGGCGGGGGGATGGTTGCCTGCCGTTTCTACCCTGCGGGTTGGGTGGCGGCGCATGTGTACCCTTTTCTGGTGGTTGCTCCATGTCGCTTTGGATGACTGCGGCGCATTGGTAGCGTCCGTAGGTTGGATCATTCTTCTTGGAGTTTCGATCCGAACCATAGGTCCCTTCATCCAACGGAGGATCACATATCTCGAGTTGCGATTCTTTCAGCGTATGACTCATATGCCGATGTCGACGTGCGTAGCACGGGATGCGGAGCCCACGAGGCGGGACTGATCTATGGCAGTGGCAACCGCTCTGGGAGGCGGAGAGTGCCGGTCTGTCCCACCTAGAAGCAGAAGCTCCCGAACAGGATCTCGAGCCTGTCGCCTACGGGCTCGAAGTCCTTCATGGTGGCTGGCGAGTGGGTGGTGAAGTCAAAAGCGCCGAAGAGGATATGGCTCTCCATCGCCGAGGAGTTTAGATCGCTTTGGTCGGGACCGTCATGATCGCACAATCAGCGCCCCCGGTTCCCACAGACGACGCCAATTGACGAGGTTTGATCTCGTCAATGCCCATTGTTATGAGCTTGGGTTTTGGAGAAGATGGGGGTCTTTGGAGATCATGAACAGTTAATGACAAGCAACTAGGGGACACGAGATTTACTCAGGTTCAGGCCCCCGGAGGGAAAACCCTACTCCTACTTGTCTTCTCTTGATTACGGCGGAACTGAAAGTTACAAGGATGCGCAAATGCAATCTGGCGTGGAGGTGTGTATGCGGTGGTATGAGAGAGATCCTCCTCGACGTGCCCTCCTAGCATTTATATAGAGGTAGGCAGGTCCCGGGCATAGATCGAGTCGGTTACAGGTTTAGGGTTTTCCCCTTTGAATATTCTATCTGTTCTAGTCTTGCTCTCCAAGGATACGAAGACGTCATGGGCTTGGGCCACCCGAAAATCTTCATGGACCGCATATATTCTTGTGGGCCTTCCTTGGGCTGGACCAGATATGCTAATGTCGTGTACCCGTAGGGTATAACCATGTCAGTTTCGATCTGCTGTGACTGAAACGATCTGCTGTGACTGAAACGGGATCAACCCGTTGGTCATCCATGCTCACGCCCCACATGGACTCCACCCCCGAGTTTCTGGCGTCGCTGCCTCTCCTAGGATTCCATCGACCGCCCTCCACCTCTACTGCGCCGCTCTCTACTGGCATGGTCGCCTTCCTGCACCGGCATGGTTGTCGCCTCCCTGCAAAACCATAGTTGATGTCACTTTGCAGCGTTGTTGCACTGTACATCATCATCTTTGTCACCTGACCAGCGGTACTTCTCTACCGGTAGCTTCCTCCATCTCCAGTGAGCCAAAGCTTGGCGAGTAGCTAGCTTACTAGCACCATCAGCCAAGCAGGCGAGCGATCAGGAACCCACGGGTTGAACCAGCCTATGGGTGCAGGTTGAAATCTTGTGCAGTGCAGATGAAGGGATCTAATTAGTGGTTGGTTGGTTTGGCAAATTAGGTTAGTGGCATGCGGGATGGGGTGGATTAGGTGTGGGTTTTGTCCCATTCTCAAGCTGATTTGTAAATGGGTATACTCATCAGCTCATGTCATGCATTAAACGTTTCATGTTTGTTCAATATCTAAACGGAACATTACATGATCATCCTTTGTGAAGGATAAATAATGCACTTAAAATACAATTTAATTTTTAATTTAAAATAAATTCATGGTATTTTTAATATTTACATAGATAGTATTTGAAAAGCAAAATCTTATACTCCCTCCTTGCCAAAATATAGTGCATATAATATTTTTGAAAAGTCAAACCATGTCAAGTTTGGCCAAGTTTGTTGGAAAGAACAATAACATCTAAAATACATGATCAGTTCCATTAGATTTATTATGATATATATTTTCATATGTTATATGTTTGGTAGGGTAGATATAGGTAATTTTTGTTGGGGTTCTGGTGCAGAAAACAAAAAAATTCCTACGTTTGAACACTCTAATGCCCAAGATCTATCTATTAGTAATGAAGTAGTTAACGTTCCAAAGGAAACGTGGTTTAAGTAGTTGTGCTCGTAGCCGAGGTCGTGAAGCTCCTCGTAAGTCACCTCTTACTTCATCTTCGTGCAACGGTCCATATCACGACATCCAAGGTGCCCTAAGTGTGGCCCCTCGTGGTTTCATACACACACGGTGTACGATGATGACCTCCGGCTCCTCGATCCCTGCCTTCGGAAGTAGATCTCCGGCTTGGAATCTACGCAGCGCAACGGTGCACCGCTAGTCCGTCGTCTCTTGCGCGAGCAGTCCTATCATGGGACCATACTAGCGCAAGAAGACAACTAGAGAGAGAGGAGAGGGAGGGAGGAGGCACATAGATGCGGTGACCCAGTATACCACTGCATGTGTAGTACACTATAGTCGTTGATATGACATCCATAGAACACCGTTCCTTAAAAATCACATCCCTCAGAGTGGTACAGCAGAAACATTGCGGGTCCATATTACAAACATACACACATTATTATTATTACAATATCAGAAGTTCAAGACTTCCAAAAGATTTAACTTACAAACCAAAATATAAGTGTTTCAGCAAAAGTTTCAAAGTGAAAACGTAAACTCCAAATTGAGCTCAACAACTTATTGCTATATATTGTTCATGTTGCTCGGCTCAAGTGGATCCTAGAACTATAGTGATTATTCTGACTCTTGGTACTCTCCTTCGTAGACGATATCGTAGTACTCCCCTTCTATGGCTCCATACAAGTTGGGCTCTTCATACAAAACCTCCTCTTGGCTCTTAGTTGCATACATTGGAGTCTCTTCGGGATCCTCAGAGTCTAAGCAAGGATTCAAAGGAAAAGATGAGTAACAGCGTTACCCAGCAAGTTCATTATATGCAAGGCAGGAAGTTTGATGCTCTATCTACCACCTCGGACTATAAGTCCTTGGCACTATGCAGTTTTTTGTAAATCTTTCTTCAAACTTTGATTTTATTATAAAAATCTATGACCATCAGCCTTCACAGGTTGACCAGAACTTTCATGAAGTTCCTTTCCTGCCGCGTTCGTAGCTCCTTCCCGGAACAGGGATTAACAAGTTACAGTTCTTATACTCTGCAGAGGTGCGTTACTTTACCCATGAGAGATCAACTTCCTTGTTGCACAACCGGGCATACTTTCCCATCCACAATTCCATGATGTGGGGCCTAGTAGTTGGTCCAAGCCAATCACTGCCCCCTCCGTGACCTCATATGTATGCACGATCCTTCGGGGCCGGCTCACCTCTCTTAAGCCCCCTTTCGGGTAGGCTAAAACCCTGATGAGTTCCCGAAGACTCTATAACCTGGTGATGCCCGGACAAGTATCATATTAAATGGACTATTTCCCTAAACACCATTCATAGATAATCTAGACACCAAAAGTGTGAGGCGTAAGGGTGCCCACCCATATGTTGGATCCGCACAAGGAATCACAACGTCATGTTAAGGTCGTCTTGCCTCCATACGAGAGGAAAAGGATACAGCTGACTTCTCTGTCCCATTCCAAATCTCATGGTTAACGCATAATATACGGCGCTAGAATCACTAATGTCATGGGTTATTAAATCCCTAATTGATCATCATTGCTGCAAGTAGAACCCTAAGTTATATTGCCTTATTATATCATCACTTAGGATGATACTAAACATTTATTTGTTTGGGAAAATAATATTTTCTTTTTTTGGAACATAGATGATAACACACAATTTGCAAATACTTTGATAAAGACTCTTCAAAGGACATGAGCAAGTGATTAACTTGCCTTGTGATTTCAAGGTAGTGAAGTCGGATGCTTGCACTGGACCTTGAGCTTCTATGTCTAAAAAACATCATTATTGCCCAGTAAGGACAATATTTAAAGAGACAAAATGATTATGCAAAGTAATGTAATGCATTATTTTTGTGTGTTCTCCCCATTATTTTAATTACAAAAATTCTTTTTAGTAATAAAGAATTTATAAATAATAATTTTTTAATATTTATTGAATATTGTATTCTTTTATTTTACTTCATCTTATTTGAATTTTATTTATTTAATAATTCCTTTAAGAATTATTATTTAAATTCAAAATTGATATTGGATATTTATTTAGTATTTTTCTAAAATAATACAATATTAATATATAATGAAAGTGATTTTTATTTATTTTTATCATCCTTCATTAATTTTACAAAATTCCATAAGGAATATATATATTATAAAATTCTTGATAAAAGTTATATGCCTAAAATTTTATTTATTAATTTATTTAGTTAGATCGAATTATTATGAATCCAAAAATATTTTATTTATAATTTTTGGATTTTTATTTGATTTTCTAGAATTTATTGAAATTCAGGGGCATTTTGGTCTTTTCTTAATTATTAAAATTTCCCTTGGTGATTGGGCTGGCCTTATTGGGCTTATTGGGCCGTTATGGCCCAAGTGGTTATGACCAAAAAGGGCTCCCCAAAGGGGTCCTGGCCCTCTCAGCCCACTCCCTGTGTCTCTCTCTCTCGTTCCCATCTCCCCTCTCCCTCGACCCCTGCAGTGCTCACCGTGGCAATGCCGCCGTCGTGGCCCTCCACGCTGCCCTGTGGTCTTGGCGAGGTTGGCGACTACGCTGGTTCATCTCCTCCACTTTGATTTGATTACGTAGCCCTCATGTGGCCAGGCTTGCCCCATTCCCGAACCCTAGGGTTTGGCTTGGATGCTGCCACCGCTGCTACGGACCCTCCTGTGGTGGTGTGCGGTGTTCGTCTTGTGGCCATGCCATGGCTGGTCTTGGTTCTGCGCCCCTCTGGTTTTCCTGTCGCCTTGTGAGCACGTCGGCCCCTCTGCTTCCTCTTCAATTCATCAGCGAGGACGCCGGGTGAGTTGTGCCTCTATGGATCCGAGTTCATCTTATCACCTTGAATCCCTCTATGTGTATTCTAGTGGCCAGTCTTAGTTTGTGCTTGTATTGCTACTAGGGTTCATCTCTGGTGCTTGTAAGATGCTCCTATGGTCTGGTTATGATGTTTAGTGGGGATTTGGTGCTCTGCACCTCACTGCTTGTGGTCACCTCTTTGATTGTGTGGTGCTGTTGTTGGTTTGAGGCTAATACTGGATTAAATGCTAGGGTTGCATAGTATTGCCTCTGGTTGGTACTCTGATGACTTGATGTGTTTATCTGTCGATATCTTGATCTTGACGATGATCTAATCGATGATGATTCACTTCCCTAGCTATTGTTGGGTTGCCAGATTATGCTTGGTCTGAATTGTACTCAATAGAATCAAATGATTCTTTGAACATGAATAGATAAATAGGATATGATCCCTGTATCTGGTCTCGGGGAAATGATTTGATAGTTGATTTGTGTAGACTGGACTATTTGATTGTCTTAGTGATAAGATTAGTGCTTATGAAACCTTCTTAGAATGGTACATAAGTAGATCTGGTTGCTGACTATACTTATGGTCATTCTGGAATTTGATTGATGTGGATAGATAAGTTGGGAAGCTTATTATTTGATCAAGCCTATGATGCTAGTCTGAGGCTCTAGGAACTAGGTTCCTATCTTGTTGTGCCTCATGGATCTGTTCTAGTAGTGATACCAGCTACTAATTCTTGAGTCAAAGTTGGGAAAAATGATTGGTAGGCTTTTTAAGTTATATAGATCTATAAGATCTAGAAATTCTAAGGTGCTACTCCTGTTTAAGAGATGTGCCTAGAATTCCAAATCTTGGCTATATTTATTCTTGGAATTTAAGTTATGGCTTTGTAGCTAGGATCAATGAGGTTGTTCTGAGATCCTAGTTGGATCTGTATAGTTTACTTATGGCTTTTTGTGTTTAAAATCTTCTATGATGGATTCACCTCACTTGGTTGTTTTTCTGAGAAGTTGAATATAAGACAACACATTAATTATTATCTAACTTGGATAGATAAATCATGTGATGGTTTTATACTACTCACCACAAGAGTGGAGTTGTTGGGGTTGTAACTTGTTGATCTTGTGGCTTGATCTTGCTGGTTGTGTGGCTGGCCTGATCTGGTTCTTCTCATGATGCTACTCCTGCTACTTCCAGCTGCTGGAACTTGCTCTTGATCTTGCTATCCACCTTCTGGCTCCTGGTAGCTTGGCCTTGTCCTTGCTATCCACATGATCCACCCCCTCCTTATGTCACCATCTTGATGAGGACTGGGAAGATCTGGTTTGTGGTTTAGGTTGGCTGGTTTGGTTGTGGCTATACTGCTTGTGCTTGGTGTGTATGAGCAAGGAAATGGTGCTGTGATGCTTGCCCACGGCTGGGTTGGTTGTTTTGCTAGTGTGGCTGCTGTAGCTGTGCTCGACAGCACACACCATGCATTTAGGTGTGTAAGCTGCTTGTGTGCCTGATGCATCCTTGTGGATATGCTTAGGAAATGATCTACCTTTTATCTGATTACATTTACCTGTCTGTTGAAACTTGCCCCTCTTGCTGATTGTAGTTATTTGACTTATGGCTTATAAATTATGAAAGATTTAGTTCTTTCATATTAGTGAAACTTGCCCCTCTTGCTGATTGTAGTTATTTGACTTATGGCTTATAAATTATGAAAGATTTAGTTCTTTCATATTAGTGAAACTTGCCCCTAAATATTTACTCAATGATGTAAAGTGGAATAGTGCATCTCACTGTCACTACTGAGAGTAAAATTAACCTAATCTCTATTTTCTTTCTTTTTGTTTGTTCTTTGTTTTGCACGTACAAGACTTGAAGATTCAAGATTTAGATTAGGTTTTCTTTTTCTTGATAGAATAGTCCCCTTGTAATTTTTATTTTATTCTTTTGTAAATAAAATGTACTAGATAAATAAAGATGTAATTGTACTCTTGTAAAGATTCTTTATTAATTTTTTTGTAATTTTCATTTTGTAACTTATTGATGAATTGATTAAATGAAGTGTATATTCATTATTTAATTGCAATCTTATATAGAGTTTCTAGTTACTATATATTGTTTCTTTATTATCTTCATAAGTTACATTTTGTAACTTGTTCATTGAATAAATATATGAAATAAATATTCATTTACTGAATTAGGTTATATTATTTAAAGTTTGAGTTACTAAATATTATTTCTTGATTAAGTAATATTCTCACACATTATCTTAATCTTTAAAAAATATAATCCAAATCTTAAGTTTGAATTCAAATTCCATTCCCCCAAACATATTAATCCATAAAGATCATGTCAAAGTTTATAACAATCCTTCTCCAAGGCTATTCCTAAACTTAAAGAGTGAAAGAAACTTTGATCACTTTAAGTTTTTATTTGGCGAAAAATTTACCCACATTTCTTTATAGATGAATGCATGCAATTGCAAATATTCCTGAATCTACCCTTCGTTGGTTCCTAAATGCTGGGATGTTACAGACTTCCCCCCTTAAATTAAACTCCGTCCCGAAGTTTGGTGAATTGTACCTGAATAGTTCTGGATAGGCTTTTCTTAATCATCTTATTTATCCTAGGTGGCTTCCCTTTCGGGGTGATGTTCCCACCGTACCTTGCAATACTTGATTGCCCTGTTTCTCAACCTTTTCCAGTTTTCTTCCAAAATTTTACAGGGTTTCTCCACATAGGTCAAGTCTTCTTGTAATTCTATCCCTTGATGTGTGATTGCATCATCAGGAACTTTAAGAAATTTCCGGAGTTGTGACATATGGAAAACATTATGAACTTGGGCCAATCTTGCGGGTAATTCTAAAGCATATGCTATACTCCTGTTCTGACTCAGTATCTTGAATGGCCCGATATATCTTGGACTCAATTTTCCTTTGACTCCGAACCTTTTAACTCCTTTCATTGGGCTTACTTTCAAATATACCATATCTCCTACTTCAGGATGCCATGATCTTCGACTTTGATCAGCATAACTTTTCTGCCTACTTTGAGCTATTTTCAATCTGTCTTTGATTTTATCAATGATATCTTGTTTTTCCTTGATATAGTCTGGCGCAAATTCTTTTCTACTTCCAGGCTCATACCAACATATTGGTGATCTACATTTCCTTCCATATAGAACCTGATATGGAGCTGCCTTCAGACTACTCTGATAGCTATTATTGTAGGAAAATTATGCTAATGGTAGATGATCTTCCCATGAACCTCCAAAATCTAATGCACAAGCCCTTAACATGTCCTCCAGTATCTGATTGGTTCTTTCCGTTTGACCCCTGTCTCTGGATGATAAGTTGTGCTAAAATATAACTTTGAACCAAGTGCTTCGTGTAATTGCTTCCAAAATGCTGAAGTAAACACTGATCCCCTGTCAGTTACGATCTTTTTGGGCACTCCGTGCTTACTTACTATTTCTTTGATGTAAACTTCTACTAATTTCTCGGCATTATCCTTCTGATTTACCGGAATAAAATGTGCACTTTAGTGAGTGTATCCACAATCACCCATAACATATCCTTATGTTTAGGTGTCATGGGCAATCCTGTGATGAAATCCATACCTATTTCCTCCCACTTCCATTCGGGAATTTCCAAAGGTTGCAATGGTCCTGCTGGACTTTGATGTTCAGCCTTCACCCTTTGGAAAGTATGGCATTCTGATACATACTTAGCAATGTCTCTTTTCATGTTATTCCACCAGAATAATTCTTTCAGATCCATGTACATCTTAGTACTTCCTGGATGTATAGAATATGGTGTTTCATGTGCTTCTCTGAGTATGACGTCACGACTCTCAGTCACATCCGGAACACAAAGACGATCTTGGAACCATAAAGACTCATAATCTCCTAGGCTAAAAACTGATGTTTGCCCTTGAGGTATCCTCCTAATTTCTTCAGGAATGAAAGGATCTTCTGCTTGATGTCTAAAAATCTCATGTTTAAGATCACTATCCTGTTCTACAACTACCTGCATAGTAGCTAGCCCTCCAAGAGTTTTTGTTCTAGCAAATTGAAGTTCCAATCTTTCCAAATCCATCTGTAACTCTTTTGGTAGCTCCCGATTTCTAGACTAAATATCTGCACTTTTACGACTTAAGGCATCAACTACTACATTTGCTTTTCCCGGGGTATAGTTGATTGTTAGATCATACTCCTTGATTAGTTCCAACCAACTCTTTTGCCTCATATTCAATTCCTTTTGGGTAAAGAAATACTTGAGACTTTTGTGGTCAGTGTATAACTCACATGTTGCTCCATAAAGAAAATGCCTCCATACCTTCAGAGCAAAGACTACTGCTGCTAACTATAAATCATGAGTTGGATAGTTGACTTCATGTGGTTTTAGTTGTATTGATCCATAAGAAATCACTTTCCGATCTTGCATTAACACACAACCTAAACCTTCTTTAGATGCATCACAATATACTGTGAAGTCTTTCCCTGTCTGTAGAACTGCTAGAATTGGAGCGGTGGTTAACCTGGTCTTTAACTCCTAAAAACTTGCTTCACACTTCTCATCCCAATTGAATGGTGTATTCTTTCTTAACAATTTGGTTATTGGTCCAGCTATCTTGGAGAAACCTTCAATGAACCTCCGATAATAACCAGCCATCCCCAAAAAACCTCGAATTTGTTTCACATTGGTTGTTGTAGTCCATTCTAGTAGTGATTGAACTTTGGATGGATTTACATCAATTCCATCTTTACTAATCACATGACCTAGGAATTCTACCTCATCTAACCAGAATTCACACTTACTGAACTTAGCATAAAGTTTATGTTCTCTTAGAGTCTGCAATGCTATTCTCAAATGATCAGCATGCTCTTCCTTATCCTTGGAATATATCAGAATATCATCAATGAATACTATAACAAACGTATCCAAATATGGCATGAAGATTTTGTTCATAAGATTCATGAATATTGCTGGTGCATTAGTCAAACCAAATGGTACTACCAGATACTCATGGTGTCCATATCTTGAGACAAATGATATCTTTGTAACATCCTCTGGTTTGATTTTTATCTGATGGTATCCAGATCTTAGGTCAATCTTAGAGAATACTCTAGCTCCCTTCACTTGATCAAACAGATCTTGAATTCTTGGTAAAGGATACTTATTCTTTATGGTAACATTGTTCAAATTTCTGTAGTCCGCACACATCCTTCTTCCACCATCCCTTTTATCCACAAAGATCACTCGTGTTCCCTGTGGGGATACACTTTCCTGAATAAATCCTTTTCTGGCTAACTCATCAATTTGCTCTTTGAGTTCTTTTAATTATTTTGGTCCCATCTTGTATGGTGCTTGAGCTATTGGTGATGTGCCTGGAATTAGATCAATAGTGAACTATATCTCCCGATCTGGTGGCATTCTAGGTAGCTCTGCTGGAAAAACATCTTGAGACTCATTTACTATAGGAATATCTTCCAATTTGACCTCCTTCATTGAGTTCAACTAAAGATCCACCATGATATGACTGTGCTTATCTGCTTGGTAAACTATCCTTGCTCCACTTGGAGTTTTGATTGAGATAGTTTTCTCCTCACAATTAATCTGAGACCCATGTTCAGTCATCCAGTCCATCCCCAGCACTACTGCAATTCCCTTCAAAGGAATCACATAAAGGTCCGCAAAGTATGTACAACCACAAATCAAAATAACCTGATCTTGTTTAATGTGGCGTACAGTCACATTTCCCCTGCCGTAACTACGGTCATAGGGTTTTCTAACATTGCCCGTCTAATCCTGAATTTATCACAGAATTCTTCAGAAATAAATGAAGTAGTTGCACCAGTATCAAATAGAAATTTGCCAGGATTGGTAAGGATATTGAGCGTACCTATCACTTCATGCTCCGAGTTATCCACCTTCTCTAGGGTTGCATAATTCAGCTTCCCGGTAGGTATGTTCCTCTTGCCATTATTGTTCTTGACATTATTTCCTCCTTTACTTGGCTGCCCATAGCCTCTACTAGCTTGCCTTCCATCTCTAACCGCCCAACCTCCTTGTGGTTTGCGTGGACAATTTGGCTTCATGTGACCTCTCTGACCACAAGCATGATACACAATCACTGGTTTCGGGCAATCCCTGCTCATATGCCCTGGAAGTTTGCAATTGTGGCATATAATATTCTTTACGTTTTGATTTACACTTCGGTTGGAATTGTTGTTGTTATATGGTCTATTCCTTGGTTTGAATTCCAGATTGGGCTTGGGTTTACTTGCTTGTATCCTCTTGGTTTCCTTCTTAGCTCTCTTCCTTCTATCCTCTTGGACATTCTTGTAATCATCTTCAAATGTGATAGCTGCATCCAGCAACTGTTGATAAGTTTGTTTATTAGCCAACCTTAACTACATCCTCACAAATGGATTTAACCCTCTCAGGAAAGGATTCTTCCTCTTTTCTTCCGTATTAACTTCTTCCTCAACATAACGAGACAGTTGGCTAAAATCCCGAATATACTTCATGACACTAGTATATCCTTGCTGAAGCTCCTCAAATTCTCTCCGCTTCAACTCCATAACACTTTCCGGAACATGATATTCACGGAATCTCTGCTTGAACTCTTCCCAAGTATACTCCCTTCCTGGCTGTTGCATGGCTAACTGATTTTCCCACCATGATGCTGCATGTCCTGTCAGAAGATGAGTTGCATACCTCAATTTCTCCTCATCATTACAACCTACAGTCTTCAACTTTCTTTCTGTATCTGCTAGCCAATCTTCTGCATCCATTGGTTCAGGAGATGATGCAAAAGGTAACGGCCATGCATTCTGGAAGTCAGAAAGACTCACTCCTCCACCTCCAGGTGTTCTCTGATTCCCATCTCGTCCCATCAACTCTTCCATGAACTTGTTCTGGGTCTCTTGCATCATTTGCATACACTGCATAAAGTTCTGCTCTTGATTTCTTGCCTCTGCATCGGCCTTCTCCTTGGGCTCATGTTCCATCCGCTGCTATTCAGATTCGGTCTCTACACCCGTATCCATGACCCCCTAGTCCTGCAACATAAAGCGAATACTCATAATTACATCATGCACATGTGTTCTTAGCTCGACTTTACGTACAGAACTAGTCACACAATGAAAATCCAAATATGCATTTCACATATTATACATTGCAACATCTCAATAATACAAAGTCATTACAACATATACCATATAGGTATGATCACAACACTACCTTATTTATCTAACTACCTTATTTTCTTGGATTACAATACATAGTACTCGATACTTCTTACTAAGCCGTCTGCTTTTAGTAATAACTACGCTCATCATACATGCCTGATGTCCAGCCGTGATGACGTGACATTCGTCATACAGTTTGTGGAACAAATGGCCTTCCAGAAGGAACATACTCAGTATATGAAGTGTCAGGACTTGAGTCATTACTCAACCTGAGTGCATTGACTCCCTCCAGCTCAGCTGAAAAGTCTTCAGAAACATGTTCAACATTATCACCCACTTGCATCTCCTGAGCTTCATTCCTTGAGTCATCCACAGAATACGTTGATTTTTCTGCTCCCCAAGTGCTTTGTTGGGCAAGATAGTTAAACACAGGATAATGTATATTCCCTGGGGTTTGAGAAGGTGTTGATGATTCAAACACTCTCTCCTCAGGATCTTCTTCTTCATCCTGATTATCTATGATTATGGTATTTCTACTACTGTTACTAGGGTTAATTCTTGCACCCATCTAGCTAGATTGTCCAACATTTCTGTCAGAACCATCTATGGACATCTGGTGTCTCTGGGATCCTTCGAATGATCCCATTCTCCAACCATCAGAATTCTCAATAGGAAGTTCTGAATCGACCGCCCTCTGAACCACAATGGTCTTGCATACCTCATATCTAAAGTAGGATCATATATAGGTTCAGGCCTTGGTGAATAAGGATATGGTGTAAAGGATTCAGGATCTATAGGTATACCCTTAAAGATAGGTTTTGCACTACTACTTGCTTCCTTCTCCAACTGGAATGCTAACTGCTTCCTCCTTTCAGGGTTCATTAGATCCTCTAACATGTCATTTTTATCTTCGACAATAACTTGATGTGTCTTATAAAAAGACGCAACAAGTATTCGGTATCTATCCATAAACTTGGAGCTAACTTAGTATGCTTCTTAACCAAAGTAAGATGATCCGGTATAGGCTCCGAGTCTATAGAATCATGAGGAATCACAGAAAATGTGCTACCTTCTAACTCCTTGGCTTTATGCTCTCGTATATTAGCTATCGCCTCCACAACAGCAACATGATATGCTGCTAAGTGACTTATACCTTCACCTAAAGGTAGATCGTGATATAATTCAAGCTCCTCTGGGAGTTGGATACTCACACGATACTTGGATAACATTCGACCATCATAATAAGTTATGGTGTTCACTGGAATTATAGTTGGACAACTAAAAATCCTTAAGAGTTGACGAAGTTGGTCCGTGAATGATCCTTGGTAATCATCGAGAGTCTCCTCTTTCCTTACGAAAGTCTGTTTTTGAAACTTTGGTGCCATAACTCTGTATGTCAAAAATAATTTTTTATTAGTAAATAATAATATATTGCATCATAAAAAAGAATCATCGTACTAAAACATATAACAGAATATTCTCATTTGAATACCCATTATATTTATTTTAGAGAATTCTTTATCGTTGCTACACCCTCCTACAGGTAATACCCTTTACTAGGTTTCCAACCTAAGGTCAAAAGCAACTTGCTCTGATACCAACTGCGGTGAACCAGCATACCACTGCATGTGTAGTACACTATAGTCGTTGATATGACATCTACAGAACACCGTTCCGTAAATATCACATCCCTCGGAGTGGTACAACAAAAACATTGCGGGTCCATATTACAAACATACACACATTATTATTATTACAATACCAGAAGTTCAAGACTTCCAAAAGATTCAACTTACAAACCAAAATATAAGTGTTTCAGCGGAAGTTTCAAAGTGAAAATGTAAACTCCAAATTGAGCTCATCAACTTATTGCTATATATTGTTCATGTTGCTCGGCTCAAGTGGCTCCTAGAACTATAGTGATTATTCTGACTCTTGGTACTCTCCTCCGTAGACGATATCGTAGTCCTCCCCTTCTACGGCTCCATACAAGTTGGGCTCTTCATAGAAGACCTCCTCTTGGCTCTTAGTTGCATACATTGGAGTCTCTTCGGGATCCTCAGAGTCTAAGCAAGGATTCAAAGGAAAGGATGAGTAACAACGTTACCAAGCAAACTCATTATATGTAAGGTGGGAAGTTTGATGCTCTATCTACCACATCGGACTATAATTCGTTGGCACTATGCAATTTTTGGTAAATATTTCTTCAAATATTGATTTTATTATAAAAATCTAGGACCATCAGCCTTCACAGGTTGACCAGAACTTATATGGAGTTCCTTTCCTGCCGTGTTCGTAGCTCCTTCCTGGAACAGGGAGTAACAAGTTACAGTTCTTACACTCTGCAGAGGTGCGTTACTTTACCCATGAGAGATTAACTTCCTTGTTGCACAACCGGGCGTACTTTCCCGTCCACAATTCCATGACGTGGGGCCCAGTAGTTGTTCCAAGCCAATCATTGCCCCCTTCGCGACCCCATATGTCTGCATGATCACCTCCGTTAAGCCCCCTTTCGGCTAGGCTAAAACCCTGATGAGTTCCCGAAGACTCTATGACCTGGTGATGCCTGGACAAGTATCATATTAAATGGACTATGCCCCTAAACACCATTCATAGATAATCTAGACACCAAAAGTGTGGGGCGTAAGGTTTCCCACCCATATGTTGGATCCGCACAAGGAATCAAAATATCACGTTAATGTCGTCTTGCCTCCATACGATAGGAAAAGGATATAGCTGACTTCCTCGTCCCATTCCAAATCTCATGGTTAACACGTAATATACGATGCTAGAATCAATGATGTCATGGGTTATTAAATCCCTAATTGATCATCAATACTGCAAGTAGAACCCTAAGTTCTATTGCCTTATTATATCATCCCTTAGGATGATACTAAACATTTATTTGTTTGGGAAAATAATATTTTCTTTTTCTAGAACATAGATGATAACACACAATTTGCAAATACTTTGATAAAGACTCTTCAAAGGACATGAGAAAGTGATGAACTTGCCTTGTGATTGCAAGGTAGTGAAGTTGGATGCTTGCACTGGACCTTGAGCTTCTGTGTCTACAAAACATCATTATTGTCCGGTAAGGACAATATTTAAAGAGAAAAAATGATTATGCAAAGTAATGTAATGCATTATTTTTGTGTGTTCTCCCCAATATTTTAATTACTAAAATTATTTTTAGTAATAAAGAATTTATAAATATTGATTTTTAATATTTATTGAATATTGTATTCTTTTATTTTATTTCATCTTATTTGAATTTTATTTATTTAATAATTCCTTTAAGAATTATCATTTAAATACAAAATTGATATTAGATATTTATTTAGTATTTGTCTAAAATACTACAATATTAGTCTATATGAAAGTGATTTTTATTTATTTTCATCATCTTTCATTAATTTTATAAAATTCCATAAGGAATATATATTATAAAATTCTTGATAAAAGTTATATGCCTAAAATTTTATTTCTTAATTTATTTAGATAGATTGAATTATTGTGAATCCAAAAATATTTTATTTATAGTTTTTGGATTTTTATTTGATTTTCTAGTATTTATTGAAATTCAGGGGCATTTTGGTATTTTCTTAATTATTAAAATTTCCCTTGGTGATTGGGCTAGCCTTGTTGGGCTTATTGGGCCGTCCAAGTGGTTATGACGAAAAAGGGCTCCCCGAAGGGGTCCTGGCCCTCTCAGCCCACTCCCTCTGTCTCTCTCTCATTCCCATCTCCCCTCTCCCTCGACCCTGGGGGGTGCTAACGTCGCCGCTGGCGATGCCCACCGCCGTGGCCCTCCTTGGCCGTTGTCGTGGTGCAGTGCAAGGTTGGCGACTACGCTGGTTCATCTCCTTTGCTTCGATTTGATTACGGATCCCTCTTGTAGTCAGGCTTGCCCCGTTCCCGAACCCTAGGGTTTGGGTTGGATGCTGCCACCGTTGCTATGGACCCTCTTGTGGTGGTGTGCGGTGTTCGTGTGCTGTTGTGGCCATCGCCATGGCTGGTGCAGGTTGCAGCGCCCTCTGGGTGCTCCCCGTGCCGCCGCGAGCATGTTGGCCCCTTTGCTTCCTCTTCAATTCATCAACGAGGACCCCGGGTGAGTTGTGCCTCTGTGGATCCTAGTTCATCTTATCACCTTGAATCCCTCTATGTGTATCTAGTGGCCAGTCTTAGTTTGTGCTTGTATTTCTACTAGGGTTCATCTCTGGTGCTTGTAAGATGCTCCTATGGTCTGGTTATGATGTTTAGTGGGGATTTGGGTGATCTGCACCTCAGTGCTTGTGGTCACCCCTTTGATTGTGTGGTGCTGTTATTGGTTTGAGGCTAATGCTGGATTAAATGCTAGGGTTGCATAGTATTGCCTCTGGTTGGTACTCTGGTGATTTGATGTGTTTATCTGTTGTCAGTATCTTGATACTGACAGTGATCTAGTCAGTGATGATTCACTTCCCTAGCTATTGTTGGGTTGCCAGATTATGCTTGGTCTGAATTGTACTCAATAGAATCAAATGATTCTTTGAACATGAATAGATAAATAGGATATGATCCCTGTATCTGGTCTCGGGGAAATGATTTGATAGTTGATTTGTGTAGACTGGACTATTTGATTGTCTTAGTGATAAGATTAGTGCTTATGAAACCTTCTTAGAATGGTACATAAGTAGATCTGGTTGCTGACTATACTTATGGTCATTTCTGGAATTTGATTGATGTGGATAGATAAGTTGGGAAGCTTATTATTTTATCAAGCCTATGATGCTGGTCTGAGGCTCTAGGAACTAGGTTCCTATCTTGTTGTGCCTCATGGATCTGTTCTAGTAGTGATACTAACTACTAGTTCTTGAGTCAAAGTTGGGAAAAATGATTGGTAGGATTTTTAAGTTATATAGATCCATAAGATCTAGAAATTCAAAGGTGCTACTCCTGTTTAAGATATGTGCCTAGAATTCCAAATCCTGGCTATATTTATTCTTGGAATTTAAGATATGGCTTGATAGCCAGGATCAATGAGGTTGTTCCAAAATCCTGGTTGTATCTGTATAGTTTACTTATGGATTTTTGTGTTTAAAAGCTTCTATGATGGATTCACCTCACTTGGGGTGTTTTTCTGAGAAGCTGAATATAAGACAACACATGAATTCTTATCTAACTTGGATAGATAAATCATGTGATGGTTTTATACTACTCACCACAATAGTGGAGTTATTGGGGTTGTAACTTGTTGATCTTGTGGCTTGATCTTGCTGGTTGTGTGGCTGGCCTGATCTGGTTCTTCTCCTGATGCTACTCCTGCTACTTCCAGCTCCTGGAACTTGCCCTTGATCTTGCTATCCACCTTCTGGCCCCGGGTAGCTTGGCCTTGTCATTTCTATCCACCTGATCCACCCCCTCCTTATGTCACCATCTTGATGAGGACTGGGAAGATCTGGTTTGTGGTTCAGGTTGGCTGGTTTGGTTGTGGCTAGATTGCTTGTGCTTGGTGTGTATGAGCAAGGAAATGGTGATGTGATGCTTGCCCACAGCTGGGTTGGCTGTTTTTGCTAGTGTGGCTGCTGTAGCTGTGCTCGACAACACACACCATGCATTTAGGTGTGTAAGCTGCTTGTGTGCATGCTGCATCCTTGTGGATATGCTTAGGAAATGATCTACCTTTTATCTGATTACATTTACCTGTCTGGTGAAACTTGCCCCTCTTGCTGATTGTAGTTATTTGACTTATGGCTTATAAATTATGAAAGATTTAGTTCTTTCATATTGGTGAAACTTGCCCCTAAATATTTACTCGATGATGTAAAGTGGAATAGTGCATCTCACTGTCACTACTGAGAGTAAAATTAACCTAATCTCTATTTTCTTTCTTTTTGTTTGTTCTTTTTTTTGCAGGTACAAGACTTGAAGATTCAAGATTGAGATTAGGTTTTCTTTTTATTTATAGAATAGTCCCCTTGTAATATTTATTTTATTCTTTTGTAAATAAAATGTACTAGATAAATAAAGATGTAATTGTACTCTTGTAAAGATTCTTTATTAAATTTTTGTAATTTTCATTTTGTAACTTATTGATGAATTGATTAAATGAAATGTATATTCATTTATTTAATTGTTAATCTTATATAGAGTTTCTGGTTACTATATATTGTTTCTTTATTATCTTCATAAGTTACATTTTGTAACTTATTAATTGAATAAATATATGAAATAAATATTCATTTACTGAATTAGGTTATATTATTTAAAGTTTGAGTTACTAAATATTATTTCTTGATTAAGTAATATTCTCACACATAATCTTAATCCTTTAAAAAATATAAATCCAAATCTTAAGTTTGAATTAAAATTCCATTCCCCAAAACATATTAATCCATAAAGATCATGTCAAAGTTTATAACAATCCTTCTCCAAGGCTATTCCTAAACTTAAAGAGCGAAAGAAACTTTGATCACTTTAAGTTTTTATTTGGCGAAAAATTTACCCACATGTAACAGCCCATGTTTGTAATATATGTACTCAGTACTTAAGCATGGCATGCATCTATTTAAATCATCCAAGTAATGCATGTGATCAAGTGTGTAAATCAAAGTGCAAGTGCAAAACTTAAACCCTAGTCCTTCCCCTTTCTCTTTGAAACTATCTTAAAATGGTTTGAATTTTGAAAAAAAACAAAATTTGTGGAGCCCAACCTGTTTCTAGGGGCCCTTAGTGTTTTCAGATATTTTATAAAAGTCTCTATATTTTGAAATGTTTCAAAACAGATTACAAAATGAAATTCAAAGAGAAAATGCAAAACAAAAAAGAAAAAGAGTTTTACTGAAAAAATATATAAGAAAATCCAGTTCCTCTGGCCCGTGGCCCAGCTTCCTCTCTTCTCTCTGCCGCTCGCGTCCAGCAGCCAGCAGCCGCAGCCGGCCCACGAGTAGTCCAGCGCGGCCCGTACCTCTTCGCCCGACTCCCCTGTCGTCTTTCTCGACAACGGCGAGCAGCTCGTTGTCGCCGCCCACGCCGTCGATCGCCGACGCCTGCATCCGACCGTCCGCCGCCGCGAGGAGGAGGATAAGAACGGCGCGGCCACGTCCCCTTCGCCCTCATCCACTCTCCCCCTCTCCAGCGACCCCTCACTCCCGTTCCCCTCACGGACCCGAGACCTAGCTCCGCCCCTCGCCGTCGCTCTGCACCGCCCCGTGCCTCGCTGATGATGCCTTGAGCTCCGCCCCGCTGATGATGCCTTGGAATCAAGGGGGGGCGCAGTAAATCATCGCCATCGACTCATTCCTCTTCATCACCGACGACCACCGACGTCGTGGATTCCCTCGTCTTCGGCCTCCCTGTGCCACCACGACCACCCCATCGCCTTCCTGGTGAGCTAGCGGTCCCAGAGGACCTCTCCAACCTTCTCCTCCCCTCCGGTTCGACCTTGCACCGTGCCCCGCCGTCCGCCGCCGTCGGGCACCGCCACCACCACGGCTTCGGTGACCATCTAGCAGCGGCGCCGCCGCTAATAGGTAGGCTGCGATGCGCTCGTTCGAACCCGCCCATCCGCGCATACCATCTTGCCCTCCTCCACCGTTCCTGGTCGCTGGCCGACGTGTGCTCCGGCGAGGTCCACGTGGCTTGCTTGCTTGGCCAGGTCCCACCAGTCAGCCCCTCTGGCTAGATCTAGCCCCGGTGAGGAACGCCTGATCCCCATTTTGTGTGTGTGGCTGCTGATGTGGCTTCGGCCCCACCAGTCAGTCACCGTGGGTATGTTCTATGGTGGTAACAAAAGCCCTAGGTTGTTTTATGATGTCAGCCTGATGTAATAAATTGTTTTATAATTCTAGAAAATGATTAAATATTGTAAAATTCATATCTTATTATTTATAAATCAGAAAAATATGAATAATATATCAAAATGTTCAGAAAAATGAAACCTACCTAGTTAAGCTATAATCATGCATTGTTAATCAACTTTAGTGACAAGTTTAATTAGAGAACTAAATCAACCCCTCTCACGTGTTTCCGGAGTTCTCCGAGTTAGGGTTTTCAACCCTCGGAACCCCGTTCAAATTGTCGAGCATGTTTTAGGGTTTCATTTCAATGCAAGTTAACTTGTCATATCATACATATTGATTGAGCATTGCACATGCCATGTATTGAATGTTGCTTCCCCTTTCCGGTATTGGTTATTCGCGATAGGATCCGAACCCGAAGCTGAAGTCAACACCACCGAAGATCCGTACCTGTCTACTGACGGACAAGGCAAGCGTAGCCTCTCATTCTGAACCTATGTTTTATAAAGTATGTTACTTTGTCGCTATGATGCACACGATTCCAATGTGGTCTTTTGTCAGTAGCTAGTGTTACCTATCTGCTGCATTGTTTCCCTTTTGTAGCCTTATACTCCTGATCCACTGCTCCTAGCATACCTAGGTTTGGCATGTGAGCGTTGTAGAGCTTCTGCTACCGACAGCTTAGCCAAGCATAGAAGCAACATCTGATCTATTCAATGATGAAACAGAGATGCTGGAGAATCTAGAAAGGTAGGAGATGGGTCCTCGAAGGAGTTTAACTAAATATGCTAAGGCTTATATGGGAGGCCACGTTGGGTGTGGTATTTGTAGTCCCATACTCGCCACCACTAGGAACTTAGTTCTTGCCTTTGGAACCGAGACGAGCGTACAACCACACGGGGCTTGGGAACCCCTCGACTGACTAACTTGCCTAGTAGATTCCATGAGTCACATAGTTCGGGCTTTCCATTTGGCATACACATTGAAAATGTTTTCAAAAGAGGAGGTGATGGAGGTGCATCATAACAGGTAGGTAAGCATGGACCGGGTTGCTTAGGGTCGATGGAGCCCCTGGTGAACCAACCTCGCCTCACATCTTTAAGTACCGGCTTCGGGATTTGACCCGTTACGGCGGAATCATACTTATTGCGTGACTCATGGTCTCGGCGAAAGCAAGGTAAAGGTCGTGGTCAACCACCCTCGGTCGGCCTTCCAAGGAAGAGGGCTAATAATATTTGGCATTAAGAGTCGGTTGGTACATGTGGGTAAAGTTGTACACCCCTGTAGGGTATTAATCTTTTCGAAAAGCCGTGTTCACGGTTATGAACGCTTGGTGACCAGATTCTAAGATCATAGATAACTTTAACCATTATAAAACTTGTTGATCCACGTGTGTTTAAGGATGCTTCCTCTGGGTCGAGGGGGTGATCCTAGATAGGAGGTTCTGATGAAGCTGGTGGTTACCAATATGTGATGAACAAGATGGAGAAGTCGCTATCTTATCCCTTTTTAAGAGATTCTGAGTAGACGAGCCTCTTCTCTCTCTTGTTTACAAATAAAGATTGCTTTTCGCAAAAGAAAATCCAGAGAAAGCCTTTCTAACCAGAGCATATAGATACTAGGTTATCTATGTCTTGCGAAGTACATTCTCGTACTTAGCCTTGCGCAATTGTTGTTTTTCTAAAGAGGATCTGGTTGCAACTGAAGGTGGCTTCTACGTTGACATCGACGAGTAGTTGGGGGTCCCAGGTAGCAGCCTGAGGACTATGGGATGGACGTCGCTTTTGTTTATGGCCTCTTAGGCCTTTTGCTAAGTTGTTGTGTAGAACAACATAATTTGCTTTCGCTGTGTGATGTAATGTTAGGTCTATGACCTCTGGTTTGTAATAACTCTAATATCTTACTCTATTAAGAGTTTAAACTTATGTTGTTGAATCCCTGTGTCCTGTAATGTTACCGAGTCTTACTGTGATCTTCCATGTTTAGGAGTTGAACTTGTCTTAGATGATGATCTGAGGTTAGTTTAATCCTAACCCCGGGGGTGCTACAGGTTTTGGTATCAGAGCACTGCTTGTAGGAAACCCTTTTATTGGTCGATGTTGAGTCTAGAAGTTGACAAAACTATTTGAAAGTTAAAAACTATTTGCAGAAACTCTGACTAGGATTCTTTTTACTCCTTCTCTGGTGTGTTCCCGATGCTGGAGTTTCTTCTACCTTATTTGTTTGAAAAGATTTTCATTCCTTAACTTGTATCTCGAAACTTTTAGGATCATGGTTTTGGGGTTATTCTTCTAAAAAGTACTCCGTACTTGGTTGCTATTCTCAGAGTTCCAAGATATCCCAGTTTTGCTTGGTGTGTAACATCTTAGCATACCATCGTTATGGTTTGTAAGTCAGCTGGTTAGTGTATACATTAGTATGCTTTGATACTACCATGCTTGATAAGATGATACCTTTATATCAAGTACTCTTTGTTCATCTTTCCGTATTGTTCCTTTGGATTCCTTGTCTAACCTTCCTCTTGTTCTTTCAGGATGGGTTACACTTCTCGTGCCCGTACTCGTGCTCACGCACGTGGTGCTGCAAATGAGGGTGAATCTTCCAACCTTCCTCCACCACCGTCCATGGTTCAGCTCATGGCCATGTACAAAACCAACCGTGCTGACAACATGAGGCTCCTTGAAAGGATTGAGCGCAACACCGCTCAACGCCGAAACAATCAAGTTGGAATCAAGGACTTCACACGTCTCACTCCGCCAGTTTTCAGCTATTCCACTGAGCCACTTGATGCGGACTACTGGCTTCGCACCATGGAGCGCAAACTTCAGGTTGGTCATGTTTCTCAAGCTGATTGGGTGACTTTTGCTTCCTATCATCTGGAGGGAGCAGCCAACTCTTGGTGGGAAAATTCTTGGCTATGCAAGAAGCTCAACATGTTGTTACATGGAAAGAGTTCACTGAAGCCTTCCGAGCTTATCATATTCCAAAGGGTCTGATGGATCAAAATAGAGAGGAGTTCCTCAAGCTTAAGCAGGGCACTGGTTCCGTGTGTGATCACCCGCGCAACTTCAATCGTCTTGCCTGCTATGCTACTGAAGAGGTCTCCACTGATGCTAAGAAGCAAGCTCTGTTCCGCAAGGGACTGGATCCTGAGGTTCGCCGTGATATCCAACTCATGGACTTTGGTAACTTCCAAGGTCTTGTCAACAAGGCTATGAAAGCCGAGAGTGGAAAGGTGGAGTATGAAGAAACCCGTAAGCGTCCTCAGGAGGGTTACAACAAGGCTGGTTCTGGTAATAAGAAGTGTCGTGTCTTCGTGCCTTACAGTGTTGTGCCACGTGCTCCTTATACTCCAAGGACTTCTGGATATTCTCCTCGTCTGAATGATAACTCAAACAATGCTGGTGGATAAAACTACTCTCCTGCTGGCAATGCATCAGGTTTTATATGCTTAAATTGTCGCCAGCCTGGCCACTATGCAAAGGAGTG
This sequence comes from Avena longiglumis, assembly GCA_030063025.1. Lineage (NCBI taxonomy): Eukaryota > Viridiplantae > Streptophyta > Magnoliopsida > Poales > Poaceae > Avena > Avena longiglumis. The sequence continues at coordinate 476,189,907 of CP125978.1, read as the reverse complement.
TCCTCAAAAGAGTGCTACTGTGAATTCACCACCACCAAAGAAGAATGATAAGTATCCAGGTGCTGGAAAAGGACGCCTGAACCATATCTCTGCTGAGGAGGCTCAGGAAGATCCAAGCGTCATCATGGGTACGCTTCGTATCAATCAAATTCCCGCTAAAGTTTTGTTTGATTCTGGAGCATCACATTCATTCCTGTCACAAGCTTTTGCTCAAACGCATGGGATAAGTTTTGAGGGGTTATTTGTTCCTCTGCTAGTTCAATCTCCTGGTTCTAGGTGGTGTTCCACCATGGTTAGTAATGGGAATCTAATCGAAGTTGCATTCCAACTTTTCCCCACTTCTTTGATCGCCCTCAAGTCAACTGACATTGACATCATTTTGGGCATGGACTGGTTGGCCCGTTATCAAGCCATTATTGATTGTACAACCAAGTCTGTGACTCTGACTAGTCCTGCTGGCATAACCGTCAAGTATTGGACCGTAGGGTCACTATCTCCTTCAGTTGTTTCTATTCCTGAAGCGGAGTTGTATGCTCTTGAAGTTTTACCTCCATTGGAGATCCAAGATGTTTCCGTGGTCTATGAGTTTCCGGATGTCTTCCCTGAGGAGTTGCCTGGCATGCCACCTGATCGAAGTGTGGAGTTTGTCATAGAGTTAGTTTATGGAACTGCTCCTATTTCTAAAAGACCCTATCGTATGCCTCCTCATGAGCTTGTGGAGTTGAAGAAGCAATTAGAGGAGTTAGAAGGAAAATAATACATTCAGCACAGCACATATTCCTGGGGATGTCCTACCATCTTTGTTAAGAAGCGGGATACCAATATACCGCGTATGGTTGTGGATTATCGCCCACTCAATGTTGTGACTATCAAGAACAAGTATCCTCTCCCTAGGATCAATGATCTGTTTGATTAGTTAAGTGGTGCCACTGTCTTTTCTAAAATGGATTTAAGGTCAGGGTATCACCAGATAAAGATCCGCAAGGAAGATATCCCAAAGACTACTTTCACCACTCGTTATGGTCTTTATGAGTATACAGTCATGTCCTTTGGTCTTACCAATGATCCAGCCACTTTTATGCGGCTTATGAACTCTGTCTTCATGGATTATCTTGACAAGTTCGTTGTGGTCTACATCGATGATATTCTAGTCTATTACAAGACTGAAGAACAGCACGCTGAACATCTCCGTTTGGTGTTAACAAAACTCCGAGAACATCGTCTCTATGCCATGGTTGCAAGAGCTCGTGTTCCTTGGTCATGTTGTTTCCGCTCAAGGGGTTGCTGTTATCCCCAATAAGGTTCAAACTATCCTCGACTAGGAGTCTCCTAAATCCGTTAAGGATGTCAGAAGCTTTCTTGGGATGGCTGGTTATTACCGTCGGTTCATCGAGAACTTCTCTAGGATTGCAAAGCCAATGACTGATCTTCTTAAGAAGGAGAAGAAGTTTGAATGGTCTGATAAGGCTGAGGAAAGCTTCCAGTTGTTGAAAACCAAGTTAACCACTGCACCCGTGTTAGTTCTCCCAGACACCAGCAAAGACTTTGTCATCTTCTGTGATGCTTCTCACCAAGGTCTCGGATGTGTGTTGATGCAAGATGGACATGTGGTGGCTTATGCCTCCCGTCAGCTGAAACCACATGAGAACAACTACCCAACTCATGATCTTGAGCTTGCAGCTGTTGTTCATTCTCTTAAGCAATGGCGACATTACCTTCTCGGTAGTCGTTGCGAGTTATACTCGGATCATCAGAGTCTGAAGTATCTTTTCACACAACCTGATCTAAATCTCAGGCAAAGAAGATGGTTGGAACTCATCAAGGACTATGATTTGGGTCTCAACTATCAACCTGGCAAAGCCAATGTCGTTGCTGATGCGCTGAGCCGTAAATCTTACTGCAACACCCTGGTGATAAAACAAGCACAACCTTCTCTTCATGAGGAATTCGCTTGATTGAATCTCGAAGTAGTTCCTCGTGGATTCCTTTCTACCCTTGAAGTGAAGTCCTCTCTAGAGGATCAGATCAAAGCTGCTCAATGGCAAGATCCTGAGATGGATACAATTAAAGAGAACATTGCTAGCGGAGTTGCTAAATGTTTCTTTGTTAACGAGGAAGGTGTCATATATTTCGGTACATGTTTGGTAGTACCAAATGGAAAGGACTTGAAGAAGGTAATTCTTACCGAAGCTCATAAATCACTTCTTTCTATCCACCCTGGAGGTACCAAGATGTATCGGCATCTTCGTCAAAGATTTTGGTGGTCCGGTATGAAGAAGGATATCGCTCGCTTTGTTGCTGAATGTGACGTTTGTCGTCGCATCAAGGCTGAGCACCAAAGACCCGCTGGTCTCCTGCAACCACATAAAATCCCGGAGTGGAAATGGGATGAAGTTGGTATGGATTTCATCACTGGTCTCCCTAAAACTCAGAAAGGAAATGATGCCATCTGGGTAATCGTTGACTATCTGTCCAAGGTTGCTCACTTTCTACCTGTTCGCGAGAGCATTACTGCTAATCAGTTGGCTCATCTGTATATCTCCCGAATAGTTGTTCTTCATGGGGTACCAAAGAAAATCATCTATGACCGTGGGAGTTTGTTCACCTCAAGGTTCTGGGCAAGTTTCCAACAAGCTATGGGAACTCGCCTTTCCTTCAACACAACCTATCATCCTAGTACCGGTGGCCAAACTGAAAGAGTGAATCAAATCCTTGAAGACATGCTAAGAGCGTGTGTCATATCTTTTGGAAAGAACTATGAGAAATGTCTTCCTTTCGCTGAATTCTCCTACAACAACAGTTTTCAGTCCAGTATTGGTATGGCACCTTTCCAATTATTATATGGAAGAACATGTCGTACTCCTTTGAACTGGTCAGAAACCGGCGAAAGAAAGTTCTTTGGACCAGATATGATCCAGGAAGCAGAAGATCAAGTTCGTATCATTCAAGATCCTTTGAAAACTGCTCAGTCCTACCAGAAAAGCTATCATGATCGTCACCATCAACATATTGAATATGAAGTTAGTGATCAAGCTTATCTCCGGGTCACTCCTCTGAAGGGTGTCCATCGTTTTCGCATCAAAGGCAAACTAGCTCCTCGCTATGTTGGTCCTTTTCGTGTTATTTCCAAGCAAGGTAACCTCGCATACAAACTGGAGTTGCCTGCAAACTTCCCTGAGGTGCATGACGTCTTCCATGTGTCGCAACTCAAACGTTGCTTCAAAGATCCCATCTGTGGTGTTGATCACCAAACTCTTGATATCCAAAAGGATATGACTTATCGTGGGTATCCCGTTCGTATCCTTGATGAAACTGAGCACAAAACTCGTCGTCAAAACATCAAGTTTCTGAAAGTTCAGTGGTCTCATCACTCTGAGGATGAAGCAACCTGGGAACGAGAAGATCGTCTCCGATCTGAGTACCCTGCCTTCTTTTCTAAACTTAGGAATCTCGGGTCGATATTCTTGTAAGGGGGGTAGAGCTGTAACAGCCCATGTTTGTAATATATGTACTCAGTACTTAAGCATGGCATGCATCTACTTAAATCATCCAAGTAATGCATGTGATCAAGTGTGTAAATCAAAGTGCAAGTGCAAAACCTAAACCCTAGTCCTTCCCCTTTCTCTTTGAAACTATCTTCAAATGGTTTGAATTTTGAAAACAACCCCAAAATTTGTGGAGCCCAACCTGTTTCTAGGGGCCCTTAGTGTTTTCAGATATTTTATAAAAGTCTCTATATTTTGAAATGGTTCAAAACAGATTACAAAATGAAATTCAAAGAGAAAATGCAAAACAGAAAAGAAAAAGAGTTTTACTGAAAAAAATAAGCAAATCCAATGCCTATGGGTCATGGCCCAGCTTCCTCTCTTCTCTCTGCCGCTCGCGTCCAGTAGCCAGCAGCCGCAGCCGGCCCACGAGCAGCCCAGCGTGGCCCGTACCTCTTCGCCCCACTCCCCTATCGTCTTTCTCGACAACGGAGAGAAGCTCGCTATCGCCGCCCACGCCGTCGATCGGCGCCGCCTGCATCCGATCGTCAGCCACCATGAGGAGGAGGATAAGAACGGTGCGGCCATGTCCCTGTCGCCCTCATCCACTCTCCCCCTCTCCAGTGACCCCTCACTCTCGTTCCCCTCACAGACCCGAGACCTAGCTCCGCCCCTTGCCATCGCTCTGCACTGCCCCGTGCCTCGCTGATGACGCCTTGAGCTCCGCCACGCTCTGAGGATCCTTCCCACCGAAGGAATCGAGGGGGGCACAGTAAATCGTCGCCATCGACTCATTCCTCTTCGTCAACGACGACCACCGTCGTCGTGGATTCCCTCGTCTCCGGCCTCCCCGTGCCACCACGACCACCCCATCGCCTTCCTGGTGAGCTAGCGGTCCCAGAGGACCTCTCCAACCTTCTCCTCCCCTCGGTTCGACCGACTGCGTGCTCCCCGCCGTCGGGCACCGCCACCACCATGGCTCCGGTGACCATCTAGCAGCAGCGCCGCCGCTAATAGGTAGCCTGCGACGCGCTCGTTCGAACCCGCCCATCCGCGCGTCCCATCTCGCCCTCCTCCATCGTCCCTGGCCGCTGGCCGACGCGTGCTCCAACGAGGTCCACGTGGCTTGCCTGCATGGCTTGCTTGCGTGGCTAGGTCCCACTAGTCAGCCCCTCTAGCTAGATCTAGCCCTAGTGAGGAACGCATGATCCCCATTTTGTGCGTGTGGCTGCTGATGTGGCTTCGGCCCCACCAGTCAGTCACCGTGGGTATGTTCTGTTGTGGTAACAAAAGCCCTAGGTTGTTTTATGACGTCAGCCTGATGTAATAAATTGTTTTATAATTCCAGAAAATGATTAAATATTGTAAATTTCATATCTTATTATTTATGTCAGAAAAATATGAATAATATATCAAGATGTTCAGAAAAATGAAACCTACCTATTTAAGCTATAATCATGCATTGCTAATCAACTTTAGTGACAAGTTTAATTAGAGAACTAAATCAACCCCTCTCACGTGTTTCCGGAGTTCTCCGTGTTAGGGTTTTCAACCCTCGGAACCCCGTTCAAATTCCCGAGCATGTTTTAGGGTTTCATTTCAACGCAAGTTAACTTGTCATATCATACATATTGATTGAGCATTGCACATGCCATGTATTGAATGTTGCTTCCCCTTTTCGGTATTGGTTCTTCGCGATAGGATCCGAACCCGAATCTGAAGTCAACAACACCGAAGATCCGTACCTGTCTACTAACGGACATGGCAAGCATAGCCTCTCATTCTGAACCTATGTTTGATAAAGTATGTTACTTTCTCGCTATGATGCACACGATTCCAATATGGTCTTTTGTCAGTAGCTAGTGTTACCTATCTGCTGTACTGTTTCCCTTTTGTAGCTTTATACTCCTGATCCACTGCTCCTAGCATACCTAGGTTTGGCATGTGAGCGTTGTAGAGCTTCTTCTACCGACAGCTTAGCCAAGCATAGAAGCAACGTCTGATCTATTCAATGATGAATCAGAGATGCCGGAGAATCTAGAAAGGTAGGATATGGTGACATCCTTGAAGGAGTTTAACTAAATATGCTAAGGCTTGTATGGGAGGCCACATTGGGTGTGGTATTTGTAGTCCCATACTTGCCACCACTAGGAACTGAGTTCTTGCCTTTGGAACCGAGACGAGCGTACAACCACACGGGGCTTGGGAACCCCTCGATTGACTAACTTGCCTAGTAGATTCCATGAGTCACATAGTTCGGGCTTTCCATTTGGCATACGCATTGAAAATGTTTTCGAAAGAGGAGGTGATGGAGGTGCATCATAACAGGTAGGGAAGCGTGGACCGGGTTGCTTGGGGTCGATGGAGCCCCTGGTGAACCAACCTCGCCTCACATCTTTAAGTACCGGCTTCGGGATTTGACCCGTTATGGCGGAATCATACTTATTGCTCGACTCATGGTATCGGCGAAAGCAAGGTAAAGGTCATGGTCAACCACCCTCTGCCGGCCTTCCAAGGAAGAGGGCTAATAATATTTGGCATTAAGAGTCGGTTGGTACGTGTGGGTAAAGTTGTACACCCCTGCAGAGTATTAATATTTTCGAAAAGCCGTGTTCACGGTTATGAACGCTTGGTGACCAGATTCTAAGATCATAGATAATTTTAACCATTATAAAACTTGTTGATCCACGTGTGTTTAAGGATGCTTCCTCTGGGTCGAGGGGGTGATCCTAGATAGGAGGTTCTGATGAAGCTGGTGGGTTACCAAGATGTGATGAACAAGATGGAGAAGTCGCTATCTTATCCCTTTTTAAGAGATTCTGAGTAGACGAGCCTCTTCTCTCTCTTGTTTACAAATAAAGATTGCTTTTCGCAAAAGAAAATCCAGAGAAAGCCTTTCTAACCAGAGCATATAGATACTAGGTTATCTATGTCTTGCGGAGTACATTCTCGAGCATATAGATACTCAGCCTTGCGCCATTGTTGTTTTTCTAAAGAGGATCTGGTTGCAACTAAAGGTGGCTTCTACGTTGACATCGACAAGTAGTTGGGGGTCCCAGGTAGCAGCCTGAGGACTATGGGATGGACGTCGCTTTTGTTTATGGCCTCTTAGGACTTTTGCTAAGTTGTTGTGTAGAACAACATAATTTGCTTTCACTGTGTGATGTAATGTTGGGTCTATGACCTCTGGTTTGTAACAACTCTAATATCTTACTCTGTTAAGAGTTTAAACTTATGTTGTTGAATCCCTATGTCCTGTAATGTCACCGAGTCTTACTGTGATCTTCCGTGTTTAGGAGTTGAACTTGTCTTAGATGATGATCTGAGGTTAGTTTAATCCTAACCCCCGGGGTGCTACACCACATTTCTTTATAGACGAATGCATGCAATTGCACATATTTCTAAATCTACTCTTCGTTGGTTCCTAAATGCTGGGATGTTACAATAGAGGAGGGAGGGGAGCTCCCAACTCGTGGCCTTGGTATGTATCTCTCCTCCAAGGGGGAGGGCCTCTTTATATAGGGGTGGAGGGGGCAGGCTTGACCCTCCCCCAAGGCACCAAGCAGCAGCCAAGGGAAGGGGGCAGCCCTAGGGTGCCCCAAACCCTAACCTTAGCCGCCGGCCAAGGGAGGGGCAACCCTAGGCGCCCCAAACCCTAGGCGCATGGGACCTTGATACGTCCAAAACGTATCTAATTTCCCGAACACTTTTTCTATTGTTTCTCTTCTAAACTTGTGTGATTTGGGTACAACTAACACTGACTGACGTTGTTTTCAGCATAATTACCTTGGTGTCTAGTTTTTGTGCAGAAAATCAACTATCACGAAAAATCCCGGAAAATATGCCAAAAATTCTATTTCACCAGAAGATCCACGGAGCCAGAGTACGATATGGAGTGGAGGCCTAGGGGCCCACACCCCTACTAGGCGCGGGCCAGGCCTGGCCGCGCCTAGGGTGTGCGACCACCCCATGCACCCCCTCGTCCTCCCTCTTCGCCTATAAGAAGCCAATTGACCTAAAAACCGGGGGGGCGTCATTTTTCCAGAAAGAGTTCCGCTACGCCGCCACCATCAGAAACCGCGATTCGGATCTAGAAACTCCATTCTGGCACCCTGTCGGGACGGGGAATTTGGAGAGGATCATCGCCATCGTCATCACCAACGCCTCTCTATCAACCATCCATGTTTCCCTCATCCATGAGTGAGTAATCCCCCAAAGTAGGCTATAGGGATGGTAGGGATTGGATGAGTTCTATCATGTAATTGAATAAGATTGTTAGGGCATAGTGCCTAGTATCTCTATTAGTGCTACTTGACTTTGTTGCAACTTGTTGTGTTTAATGCTTGTCACTAGGGCCCAAGTGCCATGATCTCAGATCTGAAATTATTATTGAATCATTATGATAGTATTGTTTGTGATCTTATCTGCAAGTTGTGTACACATATCATTGTCCGAATCCAAAGGCCCCGAAGTGACAGAAATTGGGACAACCGGAGGGGATGGCTATGGTGTGAGGATAACATGTGTTCACGGAGTGTTAATGCTTTGATCTGGTGTTCTATTAAAAGGGGCACCTTAATTGCTAGTAGTTCCCCTGAGGCCCCGCTGCAACGGGCTGGCTGGACACAAGATGTTGTGCAAGTTCTCATTGCAAGCACGCATGACTATATATGGAGCACAGGCCTATGATTGTTTAGTACTTGGATGCTTATTCTTATTTATCTGCAATGCCCTATGTCTTGAAGTTACATGTTTAGACTCGTCCATGCAACGCCCGTCCATCCATCCCTATGCCTACCGCAATCGAATCCTACTATTTGCTACTACTGTTACTATTGCTCTTATTTTACTGTTGCTGTTGCTACTACCAAACTGTTGCTACTGATAAACTTTTGTGAGCAAGAAATATTTCTTGGTACAGCTGAATTGACAACTCAGTTGTTAAGGCTTGCAAGTATTCTATGGTTCCTCTTGTGTCAAATCAATAAATTGGGTAATACTACCCGCGAAGACTGTTGCGATCCCCTATACTTGTGGATCATCAAGACTATTTTCTGGCGCCGTTGCCGGGGAGCATAGCTTTATTTGTAAGTTCACTTGGATCTATTATTGTTCACTGCTACTCCTTTCATCATGGGGAAGTCTCGTGATGGAAAGTTTCCTATTTTACCATCCACTACAAGAAGAGTTACAGTCCTAAACACCTCTGTTGCTCTTGATTCACCATCTGTTATAAGTAAGCTTGTTACACCACCACCACATACTCATGCTACACACACTGCTACTACTGCTGAATCTGAAACTGCTTTTGATACTCATGATGTTACTTCTACTGTTCTTGATGCGAGTGGTTCATTAGGTCCTTTACTAGATGCTACTATGGCTAGTCTAGGAAATACTGAAACTCACGGTTAAGACACTGTTACACCTGTTAGCTCACCTGAGTCTAGAAAGAGAGACGATATTAATGATGGTTACATTGAGTTTACTGATGAATTTATTCAAGAGTGCCGAAACACACACGGTACTAGTGCTATTAAGAGCCTCCTTGCGAGACGTACCATTATTCCTAAGTTTTCCTCTGATCCTAAGTTTGCCACTTCTCCCATAGGTATTAAAGATAAAGATTATGATTTCTCCCTTGATTTATCCTATTTGGACATTGTTGAGAAAGAACCTTTTTGTGGGACTGAAAATGAGAGTGTTGTGGCTCATATGGTTTTAAGATGCGCAAGTACTTTGTTACTAAGATCTTCCATTTTTCACTAAAAGGAGAAGCTAGGGCTTGGTTTAATAGATTACCACCTGGTTCCATTGATAGTCATGATTGTTTGATTGCTTCTTTCTTCCAGAAATATTTTCCTCCCAGTGTTAGACATGCTGCTTTGCAGAGACTTTTTCATTTTAAACAAGGAGAAGAAGAGAAACTGCTTGAGTCATGGACAAGGTTCTCTGCCTTGATTCATGCACATCCTGGATGTCCATTACCTAAAAATGAGGTACCACATGTAGAAACCCCGATGACTCTCCCGGACTCGCTCCTTCGCCTATAAGAAGCCCCGATGCAGAAACTCTTGGTACCCGATCAGAAATCCATGAAACCGTCTGTAGCCGCCGCCACCATCGTCCCTACATCGGGGGGATCTGAAGCTCTTCCCGGCACCCTGCCGGAGGGGATATCATCTCGGAGGCCTTCTCTCAGGTATGATGTGTGAGTAGTTCCACCTTGGACTATGGCTCCATGTAGTAGCTAGATGGTTGTATCTCCTCCTTTGTGATTTCATGTATAGATCTTGTGAGCTCCGTTCATGATCAAGATCTAATCTATTTGTAATCTTGCATGTTGTGTTTGCGGGGATTCGATGGATATTGAGATTATTATGTTGGTTTGATTAATGGTTTTGTCTTTATGATTCAATCATGTCTGTGCTGTTTGTGATCTTGCATGCTCTCTGTTGCTAGTGGTTATCTTGGCCAAGTAGTTGCTAGTGACTCCGAGAGGGAGTATTTATGCTCGATAGTGGGTTCATGTCTCTAGTTTCCAAGGGAAGTGACAAAAATATCTTCGGTTGTAGATGTGTTGTTGCTACTAGGGAGAAAACAACGGTCTCTTGTTCATGGAACATGTGGACTGTTTACCTTACACACTTTGCTTAAAGCAGTTGTTTGTTGCTTGCAACTTAATACTGGAGGGGGTTCGAATGATAACCTGAAGGTGGACTTCTAGTCATAGATGCAGTTGGATGACGGTCTATGTATATTTTTGTATTGCCCAATCAACCTCATAGGATCTTTCTGGCTAGTAATTGCATTGTTATGCCTTGCTCAGTTCCTGTCAATTGCCCCACTGTAATTTGTTTACCCTTCATGCCATGTTGTTTATCTAAGGAGAGAACCTCTAGTGAACTATGGATACCGGTCCAATCTTTACCATTTATACATCTTCCACTGTTACCTGTTTACTTGCTGCAAACCATTACCTTCCACACCATACGTTTAATCCTTTGTTACAGCAAACCGGTGAGCTTAACAACCTCACTGATTCGTTGGGGCAAAGTCTTGAGTTTGTGTTGTGTAGGTCTCCGCATTGCTAGCAACACATGTGTGACGTTTCCTTCCTCCTACTGGTTCGATAACCTTGGTTTCTTACTGAGGGAAACTTGCTGCTGTGCTGCTTCATACCTTGCTCTTGGGGTTTCCAACAAAGCGTCCCACGAAAAGTGGTGGGCGCCATCACTCCTATAGATGCTAAAGAATTAATGGCTAAAATAAGCAAGAATTATGATGATTGGACTTTAACTGAGCTAAATACACCTAAGCCTATTACTCCTGATGAAGTGATGAAGGAAGCTAAGAAATGTCTAAAGGAGAATGGTATTAGAGCTGAAGATGTGAAAAATCTACCTCCTATAGAAGAATTATGTAAGCCAATTCCCCACTCATCTACTATTGATGTACACTCTCTCCAACACTTTGATGAAGGTGATATTCCTTATGGTAAGCCTCGTGATCAATGTTTAGAGGAACTTGACATTTTTATTGTTAAACAAGGTAATTTTAATAAACAAGTTCAGAATCATTTATTGGAAAACTCTAGAGCTATTAAAGAGTTGAAAGATATTGTGGAAAGAACTTCCAATGATATTAAAATGCTTTGTAAACACTTTAAAATGGTTCAAACTCAAATTGATCAACTTGCTAAAGTACAAAAGGATATGATAGTTAATGCCTCAGGAGATAAACATGCTTATGGAATTAGAACTAGGAGTGGTATAGCTACTGAAGATCCTTTTATATCCTGAAGGACACTCCCTAAAAGAATTGAGCGGGATTTTCAATAAGGTGAAAGTAGTGGTAGTCCTTGTAAGAGAAAGAAAAACAAACACAACATAGTTAAGGAACAACCTACTGTAGATCCTAATAGTATATCTGTCTCTGATGCTGAAACTGAGAGTGGTAATGATAAAAATGATGCTCCTGATAAGGAGGAAGTTGACGAAGAACCTGATAAGCACACTAAGAACACTAGGTACACTAAGGAAGATGTTATTGCTAATAAACATGGTAAAGAGAGAGAATCTTGGGGTGCAGAAACCTATGCCTTTTCTAGGTAAGAAACACAAGTCAAAGGAGGAAGAACACTACAACAAGTTTTATGAGTGGATGAAACCTTTATTTTTGCAAATTCCTTTGACTGATGCTATTAAGTTGCCTCCTTATTCAAAGTATATGAAGGATATTATCTCTAATAAAAGGAAGATTCCTAATGAGGAGATTTCTACTTTGCTTGCTAATTATTCCTTCAATGGTAAGGTTCCAAAGAAACTTGGTGATCCAGGTATACCAACTATTCCTTGATCTATTAAGAATAATTATGTTAGAACTGCTTTATGTGATTTTGGGAGCTGGAGTTAGTGTTATTCCCTTTTCTCTCTATAAGAGACTCCATCTAGAGAAGTTGATACCATCTGGTATATCTTTGCAAATGGCTGATAAGTCAATTACTATTCCTGTTGGTATATGTGAGGATGTTCATGTTCAAGTGGCTCATAATTGCTTGGTTTTAACTGATTTTGTTGTGCTTGAAATGCCTGAAGATGATAATATGTCTATTATTCTTGGGAGACCTTTTCTTAATACTGCAGGTGCTGTCATCAATTGTAATCAAGTAAAAATAACTTCTAATATTAATGACAAAGAGCATAATGTCTATTTCCCCAAGAAGGTTGCTAAGTGATATTGCCTGAATTCCATTGAAAATGTTGAGAGCATCAAGGTTGGAGAAATATATTGTCCCATTCCACAAAAAAGTTTTGAAACTATTATGATTGCGACCATTGCTATCAAGATTGAAGTAACATAATCACTTTGTGGAATACAAAGTTTTGTTTCATATAAGATTGTTTTGGTAACAAGACTTGACCAACCTTGTTAATAAAAGGATTTTAATGAGCAAAATAACGTTTTCATTGTGGTTATACTTGCTCACTTTTACTTTCCTCCTTCCTAGTCTTTGCCTTTTCTTTTGTTAGCTTTGGTTTTGCTAGTTGTTTGCTAGTTAGAGTGCTTTAGAACTTCTGTACTTTGGTTTTTTGTTTGCCTTTTCCTTCTTCTAAAAAAGTCTTTTCTGTGAGAAAATTAATTTTCACACCCTGAAAATTGGCCAAAAATAAAGTTTGCCGAAAAATCCCAGAAAATTCAAAATAATTTTTTCCTCGAAAAAGGGGCAGAGGGACACCTGGAGTGACCCAGGGGGACACCCCAGGCCAGCACACCCCTGGGTGGCGTGGCCAGCCCCCAGGTAGAGCCTGGTAGGGGTGTGGCCCACATGTGGCCCTCCAAAGTGCCTCCTCCCAGGCATCTTCTTTTTCTCTCCCGAAAAACACCGGAAAACTTTCTCAAGCTCGAGTTCTTGTTGTTCTTGCTCCCGATTTTCGATCTCCTTGCTCAGCCCATCTTTGCTGCTAATTTTTGGAGGGATTGCTCCTTGGTATGTGCCTCCTCCACTTGTCCAATTAGATTTGTGATTGGTAAATTGTATCTTGAGTATTTTGCTGCTATAGGTGTCAGGTTGTGTGAGCTTGAATGCTTGTTCTATGCTTAGATATTTCATTTTAATGCATGTGTAGCCCTCTAGCAAGTTCCTATAGTAGTTCCTCATCATTTATCAACTTGGAAATCACTTGGTTTGATGTTTGTCTAAAAATTTCAGAAAAAAGAGGTCATGGACAACCACACCTTTGGTGAGATATTTGAGAGTGATGCACCTAGGAGGGCAAGGCCTTAAAGATCTTCCTCCCGATCTAGGCCCTCATACAATGAGTATCTCATTACACCACGATTTGGCGACGAGGGAGATGAGTGGGATGCGCACCCTTCCACCTTTCCTTGCCCAACCTTCTTGCGGGCTGCTGGGATTCTTGAGGATTTTCTAACCTTGGTTCCGAGGGTTGGATTAACAAGTTATATGCAGGATGAGAGCATGCAATATGCTACGCTCACTAAAACATTTGTGGAGATCTTCTCTTTTGCTAACAGCATGTTCAAATCAGATGTGTCTTTCAAAATTTATGGCAGGCCTTACACCATGACATTGAAGAAATTTTGTGAAATCCTGGGCCTTGGTACAGCTGGGTCAGTGAATAAGATTATAGCTCAACCCGCTGATTTTTTAGAGCTCTATCGCGGGATAACTAATGATGATGACCGTAGAGCCCAACGGGGAAAGATAAGAAATATTCAACTTCCAGCTATCAGGTACTTTGCTTATTATCTTGCCACTAGTGTTCTTGGTAGGGAGAACACTAGTAATATTTCCAACTATCATTTGTCCTTCATAGCTTCTGCGCTCAACAATGAAACCAAGTACAATCTTGGTTCTCTCATTGCTCATTGCTTAGCTGCTAAGGGACCCTTTTATGGGCGAATTATTGTTGCACGTGTTGTTGCTGCCTTGGACCTTGCTATTGATCCAAATGATACAGTTTTGGCTCCTCAGAGGCTTGATCTTGCTGCCTTGAAAGCGCATCACTTTGTAACTGCTAGCTCTATCCTTGAGAGCTTGATTTATAGAATGTTGTTTATTGACGGGAAGAGAGAGAGAGAGAGAGAGAGAGAGAGAGAGATCCCTCTACCCCAAACCACTGTGTTTAGTATTTCCCAGGGACCTTTGTCGCACTCCAAGGAGGAGATGGATGAGAAGCTGCACATTCTTGGCTTCCATGGACACTATCAAGGGGACGCGCCCTCATATGACCCCTCTGTGCGCTACACAGGGGAGTCCTCGATCTCTTACCAGGACGGAGGGGCCTCCTCAGCATACTACGGAGGTGCACCTACTTAGTCACCATGGAGTTGAGCCCCACTTAGGCCAAAAGCCTAAGCTTGGGGGAGGTATACCGACATCACACTCATCTATATATCATGTTTCGTCGGTTCTTTGTATATCCTTATTTTGCTTTCTTTTTGGTTTTTGTTGCTGATTTCTCAAAACACAAAAATACCAAAAATATTTTCGTTGTTTCTCTTGGTTTGTTTCTTTGCCTTTTAGCTTTGGTTTGCCTTAAATAAAAATCCAAAAAGATTTTGCTTTGTTTGCTTGCTCTAAAAAAATCAAGAACACCAAAAATATTTGTTGTTCTTCTTTGGTTTTGTGAGTTCTTTGCAGGGTTCAGCCGTCCTCAGTGGAGTTTGGTTTCATGTTATTATTCAAGTCACACAAGTGAAGGGCAGTAATGAAGATTAAGACAACTTGAGGTGTGGTAAGAGGCTGGTAACGAACTCTATTTGTTTCATTTTTGTACATATACTCATCATTATGAGCATTCTTAGTCTGTCCATGTAAGGTGTATGTTATTATGAATGCTTAGTAGTTCTTGCTTGCTTGTGATTAGCTCTAGATTGCTAATAGTTTGTAGCATGTCACATGAATGTTTGCTTGCATTGTTATATTCATATTTTGGTATGATATTGTGGTATCCTCCTCTGAATGTTTCATGTGAATCGACTTGGAACATGATCATGCATGCATATGACTAAACAATAGTCAGTAAGCCTTGATGATTTATTTTGCCTCAGAGTTTTTGTATCAGTTTCATGCCATAATTAGTCTCGTTTGTCACCCCCTCTCTATTGCTAGCCTCCACTTGCACTGAGTATGAGCTCTACTTGTGCATCCAACTCCCAAAAACTAATATTGCCAGTAGTGTCCACCATACCTACCTATTAGCATCATTTGCAATTTCAATGCATACTCATTGTGCCTTGTTTTCTTCCAAATAAAATGTTTGACTGTTTTGAGAAAGTTAGTTAGTAAAGATCTCACGAACTTGATGGCACACTTTATTTCCTTGCGCTTAATAAACCTGAACCATTGTGACCTGTCCATGAAAGTTATATGCTTGCAAATTATATGCTGGGAGTTAGCAGAACCGTGATGTCACGGGGAACGCTTTCAACACTTTTTAGATATTTATCCCGTTCATACCATGCTCTTTTGTTTGCGGATGTCGTCGGTGTGAAATAAAAGGGGAGCTTGCAAGTCCATGGATTTATGTACATTGTGTTAGAGAAACGCCTGGGCCGCTAGCCTAAGCCATGCCTAATCATGGTAGAAACTTGCAGCATCACCATAATGAGCATTCTATGAAGCATCCTCAATAAAAATCTATGCAAATAGTAAATAAAAAGATCGCTGAGATGCTCATTGTATGCTTGCCTTGTCATTTTGGTTATGGGATAGCTCTTGTACCATGTGCAAGGGGTACCCCGTTGGCGGTTCTCTATGATATGGATGTATTTACAATGACAAGAACTTATAGGTAACTAAAGTTGAGTAGAATGCGGAGCGACCCTCGTACTCAAGGGACATGGGATTTTTAGTTTATGGTCTGTCAAGCATATAACTCATATAGGACCTTACTTTCACCTTAACCATGTAAAGATGCCTATGATAGGGGCAATGAGAGCTCAAAGCTAATGAGTACATTACTTTCAGCATTTGGAAGCCTTTCAAACTTTTCAAAACCATTTCACTTCCTTGTTGAGTCACCACTTATTCTATGAGCACCTTCTTGAGAGCATAGTTTTAATTCTTGTGCTTGTTCCAAGACTTGGTTAATTATGTCATGACTTTGATGCTTGTATCTCTGATATCTTTACTTCTAGTCTTTAATTGGACTTCAGAGATGCCTTGGCATTTATATTGTTCTCTACAAACAAAGGTGATGACCCACAAGTATAGGGGGTGTATCGTAGTACTTTCGATAAATAGGAGTGTCGATCCCAACGAGGAGCAGAAGGTGCTGAACAGTGGTATGGAGCAGGAAATCCCTGTGAATACTTAGCAAACGGATTTTTAGTGGTTTTCTGACAAGGCAACAAACAAAGAGCAAGTAACAGAAGTAACGAAAAAACGGAGCAAGTGGCCCAATCCTTTTTTAGCAAAGGACAAGCCGGTGGAAATACTTAGAAGGACCAAACGTTCTCGAGGACACATGGGAATTTTGTCAAGTGCTTTCACTTCAAATAGGTGAGTATTCTTCTCTGGTGTTTGTAAGTGTTGTGTGGGTGAACCTATGCTAACATACCGCCCTTCTTAGGACTAATACATACTTGTGATTAAACCCCCTGCAAACATCCGTAACTACAGGAAAGTAATTAAGATATAAATCTAACCACAGCCTTAAACTCTGAGATCCTACGCTCCCTTGTGCAAAGGTGTCCTAACGGGGGTTCAGGTTTCTGTCACTCCGGCAACCCCACGGTTAGTATCCAAATACACAATGCATCCCCCTAGGCCCATAAATGGTGAAGTGTCATGTAGTCGACGTCTACATGACACCACAAGAAGGATAGCACCACAACTTAAATACTAAACCATTGAATAATAACTCATCACAGATTCACTACTAACAACATGACTTCTCCCATGTCCTGAAGAACTAAACGAACTACTCACAAGACATCATATGGAACCAGATAAAATATGATATGATAATGGATAACAATCTGAACATAAACAATAATCCAATGGTTCCACTCACAAGCATCAACTACAATAGTAAGTAACGCCGGGAAAGATTCCCCTAAGAACTAAAGCAATATCCAACACAATTGTTACAGCGGGGTGGAGTGGTGATGATGGTGCTGGTGGAGATGATGGTGTGGATTATGATGATGATCCCGATGAAGCCTAGCTTGATGATGGTGTTGATGGCGATGGTCTCCCCTCTCCGGGAAGGAATTCCCCTGGTAGAAATCTGTCTACCGGAGAGATCTTTCTCTCTCGGTGTTTTCCACCCCCAGAGGCGGCAGAAATCTATCTGTGGTTGCTCCCTGGGACTTAGGGTTTCGAAGAGAAGATATAGGCAAAGGGGCGGAGTCGGAGGATGGGCAGGTGGCCACACCTACCGTAGGCGCGGCCTCAGGTGGGCCTGCGCCTAGGGGGTGTGGGCCCCCTGCGGCCCCGCTTCGCTCCTCCTTCTGGCTTCCTTCTTCTTCTGGTAAAATAATATGTTTCCATATTTTTCTGGTATTTTTCTGATCTTCGCGAGATTGCACCAAAACGCCTTCTTTTCCATGAGAATCCAGACTCCGGCAGTCCATCCTCCAGGAATCATCCAACATGCATAAACAGATGAAAATCCATAATTAATACCTCATAATAAGACAAATATCAATGAATAGAGGTAAATTATGATATAGAATGGTGATGCAAATTGGGCGTATCAACTCCCCCAAGCTTAGACTTCGCTTCCCCCAAGCGAATACTGAGCTCAGTAAACATGTCCACAGGTTTATGTAGTGAAGTGTCGATAAAAGAATACGAACAAGAAGCATCACACTTACCATTGCACAACTTCATAGAAGAAAGCAACTCACCATTATATAACTTAGCTTGCAACCAAGTACAACAGTCACAATAGAGATGCAAAAAGATAAATCATAATTGGAATTGGCAAACTTGTTCTTGGTCAGAGAACACCTGGCAAACAGTTTCACAAAATCTTTTTTTAGAAGTTTCGAAATAGGAACACTCTTTGCTCAAAAAGGTTTTTCACAAGTGAAGGCTTTCAAAGTAATACTCAATAGATAAGAGTTTTGTGCAAACAAGGAAGATGAAGAACATGATTGAATAAATCACCATATGAATGCTTGAAACACAACAACTCAAAAGCTTGCTGGAGATAGAGAGGAAGTAGGTTTACTGACTCAAACTGGTAACTAGGATAAAAGTCCCTTCTTAGAGGGTAGCAAGGATTACAAGTCATAAAGATCTTCCAAAAGATTATGGTACTTACTAGCTTTGAGCCCTCATTGCCCCTATCATAAGCATCTTGAGATGATTAAGGTTAAATTGAACAAAGATGGAGTATATGCTTGACGAAATATAAGTTGGCAATCTCATGTCCCTTGAATATGAGGGACGCTCCTCATGCATACTCAACTTTGGGCCCAGGTAAGTTCTTGTCATTGTAAGTATTTGCATATCATTGAGAACCGCCAACGGGGTACCCCTTGCACATGGTACAGGAACTTCCCCATAACCAAAATGGCAAGGCAAGCAGACAATGAGCATCTCAGCAATCTTTTTATTTAACATGTGCATAGCTTTTTATTGAGGATGCTTCATAGATGACTCACTATGGTGATGCTCCAAGTTTCCACCATGATTAAGCATGGCTTAGGCTAGCGGCCTAGGCGTTTCTCTAACATAGAATACAAACTCCATGGACTTACAAGTTCCCTCTTTATTTCACACCGTTGACATCCATAGACAAAAGAGCACGATATCAACTGTGTACAGAGTAGAGGTTCAATGTTGAAAACGTCCCCCGTGACAGCACGGTTCTGCGAATTCCAACGTATAGATGCAAGCATATACAACTTGGATGTTCACAATGGTTCAAGTCTATTAGGGGCAAGTAAATAAAGTGTGCCATCAAGTTCGTGAGAGCTTTACTAACTAGTTTTCACATAACAAAATACTTTTTAATTTGAAAGTTAGATGAAGCTTGAGAATTTTCTTGGAATAGCAAAAGGTACTAGGTAGATATGGTGGACACAAGTGGCAAAAGTTTTGGGTTCAAAGGATTTTGGAAACATGAGAAGTATGCCTTCTCAAAACAGGTTTTTGGCTAGCAAGGCTCGATAGCAAGCAAGAGAGTTGAAAGAAACAAGCAAACATACAAGTAATAAAGCCAAACATGCAATCTTCCTTAAAGACACAAAAGAATCTTAAATAAAGAATACTAAGATTATGAGCCCACAAGAAAGAAAACAAATGATACCAAATACATGTAAACCTTTTCTTTCTTTTTTTCTTTCAAACTAATGCCACTGACCAGAACTCGGTTTGCCAAAACCAATTTAGATCCACTTGATGATCCCAAAGTGGTGCCAATAGTAAACAACAAGATCCATCATATAATAGAGATTGCAAACTAAAATAAGAAGTGCAAAAAGTAAAAGATGAGACTTCTCATTAATATTCCAATAAAGGAACTCACACCAAGGGATACATAGATAAACAACTAAAGGAAAGATACTTCCACATGCAAACCAAACTATAAGATAACCCCTCTACCACAGATATGAATCCACTAAAAATGTAAAAGATAAAATATAATGGTGGTGATACCGCGACACTCCCGCAATCTTGGAACAAGCTAAGGGGATGCCAAACCTGATGATGAATTACTCCTTCGGTGGTGGTGGTGTTCTCTTGATAAGATCCTCAACAAGTTTCTTCAAATCCTCCATATCGAAGGCCGGAGTACGAATTAACTCCGAATTATGCTCAATGCAGCCTATGATCAACTTGGACCGAGGTTCCCAGTCCTTGTTAATCTTTCTCCATTCTTCCAAATTAGAGTGTTTCTTCCTTGCACGGTTAGAACAAGGGGTACTAGGGGGAAGTGTGCGCGGAGCGAGGATATGACACGTAGTTCTCCCTCCTGTAGACATCCGAGCTATCCTTCTAAGCTTGGTAGGTCGTGCCACCAGACCAATGCTTGCGACGGTAGCGTGGGTATCCGGATGCTTGTCCTCCTCCATACCACCTTCATATCCTACCAGAATCTCCTCCTCCTTGGGGACTTGAGGTTCTTATTTCTCGGGCTTCTTTCCTTTGTCGTCGGCGGAGGCCATGACACTCTAAACTTGAGCAGATTTCCTGACAGAAACAGATCGGAACAAAAACACGACGAGAACACGATGCATGAACCTCAGGGGATCCAGGGGGTTATATATTACGAAGTTTCAATGCATAAGGAAGGTTTTGAAATGGAAACGAGGCGAAGACGGAGTTCGAGGGGGGAACACCCCCCTCAGGAGCGGCCAGGCAGGGCCCGCGCTTGGGGTGGGTTTGTCCACCACGAGCTCTATTTCCTCTTCAGTTTCATCTGATAACTTCCCTTATGTATTAAAAATATAAAAATATTGGGGTTTCATGAACCTTCTGTTTTCACCACTTTTACCTATTCAAAGACGAACTCTGCAGATTCCTTCTCTCTTTCTCCTGAGAATTTCCTTCATACTAAACTTTTGCACAAACACAATGACAACATTAGTATAAGAAAAAACAATGAACCTTTGGTACACACTTCAATTGAAAACCCATCAAAACAAAAGCTTCTATAAGAGGCAAATGCAAATGATGGCAGAAATCTGTCAAAACAGACCAGCGGGTAAAGATTGATTTTTATGAAGACCTTCTGTTGCTCAAATAAAACAGTGCAGAACTAATGAAAGTTGGGTAACAACCTGGATAAAAATCTCAGAAAAAATCATCTCATTCCGAAGTACTGAGCTCCGTCACAAATTTTTACAATACAGCACAAAAATCTGTCCCAGGACAGCCACTTTTCACAACTCCTCTACTTCACAAAAGTAGTTGAACTTGACACAAAAACCAAAATAAAAAGGATAATGAGCGGTTATTACTGAGGTAATAACTTTCAAGACTCGACAAAAACTCTTGGGTTATCTCCCAACAAGTACTTTTCTTTAATGCCTTTAAGTTAGGCTTGAAACTTCTAAAGATGCTCACATAGGATATATATATCTGGAGTGAAAAAGAGCATCAAGAAGCAAATAACCAACACACTTGAGTCTAACCTACTTCCTATGAATGGGGGTATCATGAGAGAACGAATTGTTGAAACAAAAGTCCATAAGCCTAGAAAGACAAAACAGATTCAACTTTAAAGCTTTGAACAAAAAATGGGGAAACTTAACATTATTGAGATGCATAAAACCGTGTTTCCCTCTCTCATAATAACTTTTAGTATCACTTTGAATAAAGTTTACAATATAACTGTCACTAAAACAACTTTATCATCAGAATAAGCATACTTACAGTCATCAAAAAGAGGTCCAAGGTCATAGACTGGATCAATAGAAGCAGGTTGTTCCATCCTGAAATCTTTATTAGGCAAGCTATTTTCACAAGGAGCTTTAGCAAATTTGGAAAATTTAAACTCATAAGAATCTCCATAAAACTTAGTTAAAACTTTCTCCTTCTTATAATCAATAATAGCTCCACAAGTGTTTACGAAAGGTCTACCAAAAATGATAGGACAAGTTTTGCTAACTGCTGAATTAAGCACTAGAAAATAAGCAGGATATTTAATCTTACCGCAGAGAACCTCCACATCTCTTACAATGCCAATGGGGCAAATGGTTTCCTTGTTAGCAAGGTGAATAACCACATCAATGTCCTCAAGCTCACAAGGACCAATCTCATGCATAATTTCCCTGTAAAGCTCATAAGGAATAGCACTAGAACTAGCACCAATATCACATAAACCATAGTAGCAATGATCACCAATTTTAACAGAAAGCATAGGGACGCTAGCTTTTCTAACCTTACTTGGATGAGAGATAATATTAGAAGCGTCTTCACAGAAGACAATGTGCTCATCCTCTATATTTCTTGTGACAGTGTCTTTCATAATAGCTACCACAGGTTCATCACTCAAATGCTTACCAGTCTCCACAGTTTTCATTGTATCTTTGCTATTTGCACTAATAATCATAGAATACTCCGTTACCTTAGCTGGGAAAGGCATTTTCTCAACATGGGGTTCAGGCACAATATGATTAGTAGTACAAACTTGAGTACTTCTAACTGGAGCATGACTAACAACATCTTTATAGGGAGCATGGTACTTATTCCACTTCTTCTTGGGAATTTCAATGTAAGAGGCAAAGGCCTTAAAATAGCTGGCAATACTTTGGGAATCAAGACCAAACTCATTGCTAATATCACGGAAGCTATCAGTTCCCATAAAAGATTTAATGCATTCACAATCATAGTTTATACCTGACTTTCTTCCTTTGTCATTCTCCCAAGCTTCAGTGTTCTCTTGAATACAGTCTAGTAAATCCCATTTAGCTTCTTCCTTTATACGTGTGAATGATCCAGCAGAAGAAGCATCTAGTAAATCTTTATCATGAAGAGAAAGCCTAGCATAAAAGTTATGAGAATAATATTGTTAGGGAGTTCATGAATATGACATTTAAGCATTAGTAACTTCAATCTCCCCCAAGCTTGAGCTGTACTCTCTCCATCAAGAGGCCAAAATTTATATATAAGATTTCTATCCTTATGAATCTCACTGGGAGGATAAAATTTAGAGTAAAAGAGAGATGACATATCCTCCCATTCCATGGATTGTCCATTCTTCAGCAGCTTATACCATTCTTCAGCTCTCCCTTTCAAGGATATGGAGAGTAACTTCTTCTTCACCTGTTCAGTTGTGATACCTGCACACTTAAACAACCCGCATAATTCATGGATAAAAAGCAAGTGATCACCAGGATGGACAGTTCCATCCCCAAAATAATAATTATCCATAACACGATTAACAATACTTGTAGGTATCTTAAAAGGATCTATCTCAACAGGAGGTGGTTCATCTACTACCCTAGTAGTGGTAGTAGTTTTCCCAAACAGAAAACCAAGTGGGTTATCCATATTGGAAACAAAGTAACAAGCAGTAACAAAAGCAATACTCACGGTGAAAGTTTCCCTTACCAGTTCTACTCTTCAATAGCGCTTCACTCCCCGGCAATGGCGCCAGAAAATAGTCTTGATGACCCACAAGTATAGGGGGTGTATCTTAGTACTTTCGATAAATAGGAGTGTCGATCCCAATGAGGAGCAGAAGGTGCTGAACAATGGTATGAAGCAGGAAATCCCTGTGAAGACTTAGCAAACGGATTTTTAGTGGTTTTTTGACAAGGCAACAAAACAAAGAGAAAGTAACAGAAGTAACGAACAAACGAAGCAAGTGGCCCAATCCTTTCTTAGCAAAGGACAAGCCGGTGGAAATACTTATAAGGACCAAACGTTCTCGAGGACACATGGGAATTTTGTCAAGTGCTTTCGCTTAAAATAGGTGAGTATTCTTCTCTGGTGTTTGTAAGTGTTGTGTGGGTGAACCTGTGCTAACATACCGCCCTTCTTAGGACACTTGTGATTAAACCCCCTGCAAACGTCCATAACTACATGAAAGTAATTAAGATATAAATCTAACCACAGCCTTAAACTCTGAGATCCTATGCTCCCTTGTGCAAAGGTGTCCTAACAGGGGTTCAGGTTTCTGTCACTCCGGCAACCCCACGATTAGTATCCAAATACATAATGCATCCCCCTAGGACCATAAATGGTGAAGTGTAATGTAGTCGACGTTCACATGACACAACTAGAAGAATAGCACCACAACTTAAATACTAAACCATTGAATAATAACTCATCACAGATTCACTACTAACAACATGACTTCTCCCATGTCCTCAAGAACTAAACGAACTACTCACAAGACATCATATGAACCAAGATCAAAGATGATATGATAATGGATAACAATCTGAACATAAACAATAATCCAATGGTTCCACTCACAAGCATCAACTACAATAGTAATTAACGTCGAGAAAGTTTCCCCTAAGAACTAAAGCAATATACAACACAATTGTTACAGCGGGATGGAGTGGTGATGATGGTGCTGGTGGAGATGATGGTGTGGATGATGATGATGATGATGATCCCGATGAAGCCTAGCTTGACGATGGTGTTGATGGCGACGGTCTCCCCTCTCCGGGAAGGAATTCCCCCAGCAGAAATCTGTCTGCCGGAGAGATCTTTCTCTCTCGGTGTTTTCTACCCCCAGAGGCGGCAGAAATCTATCTGTGGTCACTCCCTGGGACTTAGGGTTTCGAAGAGAAGATATAGGCAAAGGGACGGAGTCGGAGGATGGGCAGGTGGGCCACACCTGCCCTAGGCGCGACCTTAGGTGGGCCTGCGCCTAGGGGGTGTGGGCCCCCTGCGGCCCCGCTTCGCTCCTCCTTCTAGCTTCCTTCGTCTTCTGGTAAAATAATATGTTTCCATATTTTTCTGGTATTTTTCTGATCTTTGCCGAAATTGCACCAAAACGCCTTCTTTTCCATCAGAATCCAGACTCCGGCAGTCCATCCTCCAGGAATCATCCAACATGCATAAACAGATGAAAAGCCATAAGTAATACCTCATAATAAGACAAATATCAATGAATAGAGGTAAATTTTGATATAGAATGGTGATGCAAATTGGGCGTATCAAAAGGCAAGCGAGATACCACTCTATCATACCTTATTATGAGCATTGCAATGTTGCTTATGTTTATGTTTCATGGTACTTATTATTATTGAGTTGGTTTCTCTTCATAGCTTGCAATGACTATTGAGTAGACTTAGTTGCATAGTCATTATTATGAATGGTTTAAGTATCTACTCCTGTGCTGAGAATATATACATCTTATGAAGCAAATGTGTTCGTGAAAGTTCTTTTATCGCACTCAGTTTTCAACTGAATTGCTTGAGGACAAGCAATAAGATAAGCTTGGGGGAGTTGACACGTCCAAAACGTATCTACTTTCCCCAAACACTTTTGCTATTGTTTCTCTTCTAAACTTGTGTGATTTGGATACAACTAACACGGACTGACGCTGTTTTCAGCAGAATTACCTTGGTGTCTAGTTTTTTTGCAGAAATCAACTATCAGGAAAAATCCCGAAAAATATGCCAAAAATTCTATTTCACCAGAAGATCCACGGAGCCAGAGTACGAGACGGAGTGGAGGCATGGGGGGCCCACACCCCTGCCAGGCGCGAGCCAAGCCTGGCCGCTTCTAGGGGGTGCGTGTTGGAGATATGCCCAAGAGGCAATAATAAAGTGGTTATTATCATATCTTCACACTTATGATAAATGTATACTAAACTAAAATAAGAGTCCCTAGTAAAACCTCTTGTTAAACTAGCTTGTTGGTTAATATATGATCATGGTTTCCTGATCATGAGCATAGAGATGTTATTAACAACAGGATCATATCATTAGGAGAATGATGTGATGGACATACTCCTATAGATAAGCGTAGCATAAATATCAAGTCATTTCAATAGTTCAATTGCTATATGCTTTCTGATACATAGTAACCTAATTCCTTCGACCATGAGATCATGCATATCACCTTTTCCGGATGGATGCTTTGATGTCATCAAACACCGTAACAGGGTGGCTATAAAGGTGGCATTGAGTGTTCAGAAAGTATTGGTTGAAACACATGGATCAAGAGTGGGATTTGTCCATCCATATGACGGATAGATATACTCTGGGCCCTCTCGGTGGAATGTCATCCAATTGGCTTGCAATCATGTGACTGGCTCACAAGGGATCACATATCACGGGAACGAGAAAAGAGTGCTTATCGGTAACGAGGTTGAACTAGGTATGCAGAGATACCGACGATCATAACCTCGGATAAGTAAACTATCATGAGACAAAGGGAAATTGGTATCGTATGTAAGTGGTTCATTCGATCGCAAAGTAATCGTAGAAATATGTGGGAGCCATATGAATTTCCAGATTCCTCTATTGGTTATTGTTCGGAGAAGTGTCTCGATCATGTCCGCAAAATTCACGAACCGTAGGGAGACACACTTAAGGATTCGACGTTGTTTGAGTAGTTATGGTATTATGAAAGAGACCGAATATTGTTCGAGTCTCGGATAGGATCCGGATATCACGAGGTGATCCGGAATGGTCCGGAGAATAAGATTCATATAAGGAAAGTCCCATTTGAGTTCGGAATGATTAGGTGTTTTCATCGAATGTTCTAGAAGGTTAGGAATGTCCCAGACTCGGAGGAAGGGTACATGAATGTGTCATTGCATATTGGGATGATTGCATCATGTACTAAGTGTTCTCTGTTCCAAATAAAGTATTAAATTGAATCCTAAATTGAAAAGTCAAATAGCAAGTTTGAAAAGTCAAACGGCTAAAATTGGAAAAGAGGAAAGAGGAAGGTGTGGAAATCGAGTTGGAGGAGTTCCTCCTCCAACCGGGCGGCCCACCTCCCGCCGAGAGGGAGGGCATCCTCTCCCTCCCATGGCGTGATCGGCCCCTCCACCTTTATAAGGAGGCGGGGCTCCTCCTCTAGACACACAAGTTCCTATCCTCTAAATCCAAACCCTAGCCACACCTCGGTTTAGAGCCGTTTTGGTTTAGAGCTTCTAATTGCCCTAGCCTTGGGTTTAGAGCCTTCTAATTGGTGTGTCTAATCCCTAGACCACTAAAGCCTCTCTCATACTCCACCATACTCGCTCCGGCTGAAGCGGCCTGCGAGATCTCCCTCTACTTAGGTACCACACCAGGTCTTTGCGGAATCGCGAGGAGAGTGCTACAACCTCCATTTTCTTTGGAACAAGGAGAGGAAGGTCTTCGAAAATCGAACGTGTGACCGATTGCGGGAGCGCTTAGGAGCGCTTGTGGGAAGGATCGTCTGCGATCTTGAGATCGGAAAGAGTACTACATCACCCACGAATCGCTCTCGTTAACCGCTTTGGAATCTTCGAGGGTAAGTTATTCCATCGACTCGTTGCTACAATCTAGTAGATAGATCTTGGCTTGTTTGTTTATATGCGATAGAATTTTTTTGTTTTCCATGCTACGAACCCCTACAGTGGTATCAGAGCCGTGTCTATATGTAGATCTGTTGCACGAGTAGAACACAATGGTCATTGTGGGCGTTGATGCTTTTATTGTCGATTGCTTCTTGTGTACTTTGCATCTTGCGGTATGTTGGGATGAAGCGGCCCGGGCTAACCTTACATGACATCATTCATGAGACTTGCTCCACGCTTGACATGCAAATTGTATTGCATAAGTGGCTTTGCGGGTGCCTGTTTCTCCTAGCAGTGTTAAGATCCAATTTACAACGGGTGATTAACAATACTAGTATCAATGTTGTGGTTCTTGTTCGTAAGTTAGAACGACACTTATTATAAGCCCCAAACCACGTAAAATATGCAAAGAAAGTAGAGGCGTCTAACTTTGTTTTGCAGGGGTGTGCAATGATGTGATATGGCCATTATTGTGATTATATATGATGTATGCAATGTTCCTTATTGTAAGTTAAGCAACCGGCAGGAGCCATATGGTTGTCTTTAAATTCTGTTAAGACCCGCGTGTCTATTCAAAGTAGTTGTAATAGTTGAAGCCGGTGGAAGACAACCATGGAGAAGCGTCATTGACCTTGATGCAATGTCGGTGATGATGGAGATCATGTTCGTGCTTGAATATGGAGATCGGAAGCACAAAGAAGAAAGGCCATATCATATCACATATTATGAATTGCATGTGATGTTAATCCTTTATGCATCTTGTATTGCTTAGTAGACGGTAGCATTATAAGATGATCCCTCAAGCACACAATTTCAAGTTCTTAAGTGTTCACCCTTAGTATGCACCGTTGCTAAAGCTTGTTGTTTCGAAGCACCACGTGATGATCGGGTGTGTTAGATTCCGCAAGTGTATACAACGTAAGCAAGCCAGATTTGCTTATGCGAAAGCTAAGGTTTGATCTTGACGAGCCTAGCATGTACAGACATGGCCTCAGGAACACGGATTACCGAAAGGTAGAGCATGATTCATATAGTAGATATGATGAACATGTTGATTGTTCGCCATTGAAGCTATATCAACTCTCGTGATGATCGGTTTTGATATGGTGGATTTGGTTCGTGTGATCATTAAAACAATGTGAGGGATATTGTTTTAAGTGGGAGTTCACATAGATTAATTTAATTATTAATTAGAACTCAATTTATCATAAACTAAATCAAAGTGAATTTGCATAGTTGTTGTAGTCATTGGCATACGTTTACCACCTTGCGCTTAGTTATAATTGAGATGATAGAACTATAGAATTCTGGTTAGTTACTTCTGTTGGTATCGTATTGTTTTGAAGTGTTACTCTAAAGTTTAAAAGTCCTATTGCAAACTTTCAGTAAGTTCCGGTTACTCCATGAAGTTTAATAATTAGTATTAAATCAAGAGTAACAATTCCAAGTGTTAGTATATAAGTATCATGTTTGTCTCCATGATTCTTGATATTCAAAGGATTCTCCTAATATTAAGGTTATCTAGGATCTGAAAGAGTTGTTTCAGAAACCATGATGTGTGGAAGATATTGTGATATCTGAAACAAAGTTTTGGTTACAACATGATAGAGTATAATATGGCAAAGTTCATGTTCTCATATTTTGATGAGAATTTGCAAAGGGTTGGAGACACTAGTTGTCCTAATCAACCAAAAGGTTTTGGATAGCAACATTATACTCACGATTCATCTTTATAAGCTAAAAGTAGCTTGATCATGGATAATTCCATGATAAAGGTGAATATTTGATGTAGGTAAAATATTTACTACACCAAGAGATTACTAAAAAAAGGAATTTGGAAGAACACCAAACATTTGATGATGGTGATCTACTTCAAAGTGCAAGTCCAAAGACATTGGTATTTAATTATACACCCTTTGGACTATGTGTCATATGTATGACTCCACTATTGATGTTGATAGATTCTTTCAAACAGAAAAGGAAATGTTGAAAGAAAATCTCATAAGTATATGGCAGAAAGGAAAAGACTAGAATTGTTCAGCTTAAGTATATAGATGATATACATGTTATGGATATATTCTTTGCTTATTAAACAATGTGGTTCTCAAGTATTTGATACTGAATTTGTTGGTGTGAATCGTCATACGAAACAACACAATTCATGAACTACAATGGCCTAAGTAACTAGCAAAAGAATATGTGATGATGTTCATCGAGAACAAATAAAGGGTTATTGTGTTGCTCGTTAAACATCAAAGCTTGCCTTCAAAGATTTGTTTTATCAGGTATTATGAGAACAAAAGGGTTGTTCAAATAATTGCCGTAATCCATAAAAGATGGATTCGCAAATCTCGTTGGAGACATCACATCCATAAAACTAGTGCTAAAGATGTCGAAAGACAAATTGATTGAAAGATCACTTAGGAAGTGACATCACCGTTTAAATTATATTGGAAAGAAAACATGAAGAAACTCCATGTGGATGGAATTTTGGAGTCTTTTGATTTTTGATCAAATGACGCTTGTGAAACTTTCCTAGAGATAATTAAAACTTCGTTCATAGGCCAAAAGGGAACGAATGACTAGCTTATTGGAACTTGTACATATTATTGTACGAAATCCATTATGTGTAGTCAAGAGCGATGGATTTCAACTTCATATGTTTTCTCCGAAAATTTGAG
This sequence comes from Avena longiglumis, assembly GCA_030063025.1. Classification (NCBI taxonomy): domain Eukaryota; kingdom Viridiplantae; phylum Streptophyta; class Magnoliopsida; order Poales; family Poaceae; genus Avena; species Avena longiglumis. The sequence goes on along the minus strand of CP125978.1, from coordinate 476,160,297 downwards.
TGAATATATGAATATTTACTTAATAAGGATGAAGTGTGAAATATTTGAAAAGTTCAAAGACTTTCAAGATGAAGTGCAAAATCATTGTAACAAGGATATAAATAGTTTATGATAAGATCATAAAGGAAGATATTTGAGTTACAAGTTTAGCATAATACCTAAGATTTAAGGAATCGTTCCGTGGATTTGCATTTTCCCGAAACACCATAAGAGTATGGAGCATTCGAGATATGTAATTAAACCTTGTTTGACATGGTAAGATCAAAGGTATAATTCATAAAACTGCCATTATATTTTAAAGATTAAAAGCTTTAGAGACTACTGTTTTTCCACTGAAAAGAGCTCCATCATAATCGGTTGAAATGACACCATATAAAGTTATGGTTTGGGATAAAACCCAAGTTGTCCTTTCTTAAAAATTGGTATGCTATGCATAAGAAAGATGTTTGCAACCAAAGTCGGATGAACCTGTCTTATTATATTATTTCGAATAACTGTTCCTCCATAACATCGGAGACAAAAATGTTTGTCGCTTAGAACGTCAAGTTTCTTAGAGAAGGAATTTTTCGTGAAAAGTTAAGTGGGAGGACAAAAGAACTTTGATAAGGTTAAAAGAACCTTAGCTATATGTGCAAAGTTTGCGCAGAAAAGTGTTAGGAGGCGAATAATGCTCATGGCTCACGTGCCTCAAAGGTTGTGGTTACGAAGGTCAAAGTTTCTATTGAACCAAGTAGGTCGAGTAAACAATCAAATACCAAGATTTGAGGGTTGAATCATTATTTGAGAATAATGAACGTACTACATGCAAAGAAGCGATGATGGGCCCTGACTCCGTAAAATGGCTTAAAGCCATAAAATCCGTGATAGTTCCATACACGAGAAATCAAGTTTTGAACTTGAAGGACCCTCGAGAAAGGTGTAAGACCTTACAGTTGTGTTTGGATCTATAAAGAAATAGACATGGATGTTGCACATCTATGAAATAGTCGACATGTTGGGAAAGAGTTCACAACAATGTTCAAAGGTTGACTATGACAAGATTTGATCTTTCATAGCGATATTTAGTCTAGACGGATTAATGTAGCAACTACGACATATAATTTTGTTATGTGTTGAATAAACAAAACAAGTTCTTCTAATAGAATGGTTACCAAGGACGTGTGCATGACACGGTCCAAAGGGTTTTGTTAATTCAAGGATGCTAAAATCATATGCAAACTTCAATGGTTGAAGTAAGCATAGCGGAGTTGGAATCTTCACTATGATGAAACTGTTAAAAGAGTTTAAATTCATCGGAGACAATGAAGATGCTTGCATTTGCAAGAAATTAAGTGGGAGCACTAAGACATATTCTAATACATTATGTGGAGGACATATTGTTGATTGGAAATGATGTATCTTTTATTAACACATATTAAGAATTTCATCCCGATGAAAGACTTAGGCAAAACACAAATATTTGGCATCAATAGACGCTAATATGGTTGTGCCAGAAGTACATAGACAAGATATTGAATGAGTTCAATATAGAAACTACAAGAGAGGTTCTTGTCGCACAGAAAGGATTGAATGAGTTCAATGTTGATGATATATTCAAGTGTATTGACATTTGGTAAAGTGAAACAAATAATCAAGTATAGATTGACACTTGATGTATGAAATCACAAAGAGTATTTATATCAATCATCTTGTGATATGTACAAATCCAGATATGTCCTATGCTCTAAATGTTGTGAGCATATACCGTAATGATTCGTAAGATGATCATTGGACAATAGTAAGGATATTCTTATGATCTTTTGGAAGAACTAAGAGTATAATATTTGTAGAAGTGACAAATAGATGGTTAGTTCATTGTAAAAGTACTACATTGATACTAGCTTTGTCACAAAGTACAAATTAAGTTTATCTCAATCTAAACTAAGGGTGGCACAATATAATGGAAAGTGAGTTCCATAATGGATTTGGATGAGTTCCAAAGTTAAGACATTGTGACAGATACTACAACAAAAGGCTAAGTATATAACTGCTATTATAGCAGCTAAAGAGGGCATTTGTGTCAAGTAGTTTGTTATCAAACTAGGTGTAGTTCACAGTGGGATAATACTATGAAGATATATTGTGCGAAAATATTATCAAACATGTTTTAACCCCAAAGAGCTAAAGGTCACACCGAAAGACCAAATTTATACAAAGCCATCTCATTAGAGAATGAGTGATGCGTAGAGACGCAAAGACATGCAATTACACACGGACTTGGAAGTGTCAGATCCGAGATCGATTGACCACTAGCAATCGTGTACATACAACACCGGAAAGCCATAGGTGTTGAATACACAAAGGTTTGAAACTAGATTATTGACTCTAGTGCAAGTGGGAGACTGTTGGAGATATGCCCAAGAGGCAATAATAAAGTGGTTATTATCATATCTTCACACTTATGATAAATGTTTACATACCATGCTATAATTGTATTAACCGGAAACATTAATACTTGTGTGATTTGTAAACTAAAATAAGAGTCCCTAGTAAAGCCTCTTGTTAAACTAGCTTGTTGGTTAATATATGATCATGGTTTCCGATCATGAACATAGAGATGTTATTAACAACAGGATCATATCATTAGGAGAATGATGTGATGGACATACTCCTATAGATAAGCGTAGCATAAAGATCAAGTCATTTCAATAGTTCAATTGCTATATGCTTTCTGATACATAGTAACCTAATTCCTTCGACCATGAGATCATGCATATCACCTTTCCGGATGGATGCTTTGATGTCATCAAACACCACACCGTAACAGGTGGCTATAAAGGTGGCATTGAGTGTTCGTAAAGTATTGGTTGAAACACATGGATCAAGAGTGGGATTTGTCCATCCATATGACGGATAGATATACTGGCCCTCTCGGTGGAATGTCATCCAATTGGCTTGCAAGCATGTGGTAGCTCACAAGGGATCACATATCACAGAACGAGAAAAGAGTACTTATCGGTGCGAGGTTGAACTAGGTATGCGAGATACCTGATCATAACCTCGGATAAGTAAACTATCATGAGACAAAGGGAAATTGGTATCGTATGTAAGTGGTTCATTCGATCGCAAAGTAATCGTAGAAATATGTGGGAGCCATATGAATTTCCAGATTCCTCTATTGGTTATTGTTCGGAGAAGTGTCTCGATCATGTCCGCATAATTCACGAACCGTAGGGAGACACACTTAAGGATTCGACGTTGTTTGAGTAGTTATGGTATTATGAGAAAGAGACCGAATGTTGTTCGGAGTCTCGGATAGGATCCGGGATATCACGAGGTGATCCGGAATGGTCCGGAGAATAAGATTCATATAAGGAAAGTCCTGTTTCGGAGTTCGGGAATGATTCCGGTGTTTTAATCGGGAATGTTCTAGAAGGTTCCGGAATGTCCGGCACTCCGGAGGGGAAGGGGTACATGAATGTGTCATTGCATATTGGGATGATTGCATCATGTACTAAGTGTTCTCGCTGTTACAAATAAAGGATTAAATTGAATCCTAAATTGAAAAGTCAAATAGCAAGTTTGAAAAGTCAAACGGCTAAAATTGGAAAGAGGGAAAGAGGAAGGTGTGGAAGCAGGTTGGGGAGGAGTTCCTCCTCCAACCGGGACCCACCTCAAGCCGAGTTGGGGAGGACTCCTCCTCCCATGGCGCCGCCCCTCCACCTTTATAAGGAGGGGCAGGGCTCCCTCCTCTAGACACACAAGTTCCTATCCTCTAAATCTAAACCCTAGCCACAACCTCCGATTTAGAGCCATTTTGGTTTAGAGCTTCTAATTGCCCTAGACTTCGGTTTAGAGCCTTCTAATTAGTGTGTCTAATCCCTAGACCACTAAAGCCTCTCTCATACTCCACCATACTCGATCCGGCTTAAGGCGAAGCCCTACGAGATCTCCCCTCTACTTCCGGTACCAAGCCGTTGTGCTGCCGGAATCGCGAGGAGAGTGCTACAACCTCCATTTCTTTGGAACAAGGAGAGGAAGGTCTTCGCGTAAATCCGAACGTGTGACCATTGGGAGCATTGCCGAACGCACTTGGGAAGGATCGTCTCACGATCTTGAGATCGGAAGAGTACGACTACATCACCCACGAGAATCTGCTCGTTAATCGCTTTGGAATCTTCGAGGGTAAGTTATTCCATCGACTCGTTGCTACAATCTAGTAGATAGATCTTGGCTTGTTTGTTTGTATGCGATAGAAATTTTTTGTTTTCCATGCTACGAACCCCTACAGTGCGGCCACCCCAGACACCTCCTCGTCCTTCCTCTTCGCCTATAAGAAGCCTCTTGACCTAAAAACCGGGGCGCTTTTCGAAAGAGTTCCGCTACTACCACCATCGAAACATGATTCGGATCCGAAACTCCATTCGCACCTATTTGAGATGAGGAATTTGGAGAGGATCATCGCCATCGTCATCACCAACGCCTCTCTATCAACCATACATGTTTCCCTCATCCATGAGTGAGTAATCCCCCAAAGTAGGCTATGGGGATGATAGGGATTGGATGAGTTTTTATCATGTAATCGAATAAGATTATTAGGGCATAGTGCCTAGTATCTCTATTAGTGCTATTTGACTTTGTTGCAACTTATTGTGTTTAATGCTTGTCACTAGGTCCCGAGTGCCATGATCTCAGATCTGAAATTATTATTGAATCATTATGATAGTATTGTTTGTGATATTATCTGCAAGTTGTGTACACATATCATTGCCCGGATCAAAAGGCCCTGAAGTGACAGAAATTGGGACAACCGGAGGGGATGGCTGTGGTGTGAGGATCACATGTGTTCACGGAGTGTTAATGCTTTTCTCCGGTGCTCTATTAAAAGGAGCACCTTAATTGCCAGTAGTTCCCTTGAGGCCCCACTTCAACGGGCTGGCTGGACAAAAAATTTTGTGCAAGTTCTCATTGCGAGCATGCATGACTATATATGAAGCACATGCCTAGGATTGTTTAGTACTTGGATGGTTATTATTATTTATCTGCAATGCCCCAGGTCTTGAAGTTACATGTTTAGACTCGTACATGCAACGCCCGTCCATCCATCCCTATGTCTACCACACTTGAATCCTATTGTTTGCTACTACTGTTACTATTGCTCTTGTTTTACTGCTGTTGTTGCTTTGCTATTGCTACTACCAAACTGTTGCTACTGATAAACTTCTGTGAGAAAGAACTATTTCCAGGTACAACTGAATTGACAACTCAGTTGTTAATGTAGGGGTTCGTAGCATGGAAAACAAAAAAAATTCTACCGCATGAACACACAATCAAGATCTAATCTATGATCAAGCCAAGATCTATCTACTAGATTGTAGCAACGAGTCAATAGAGTACTAACCCTCAAAGATCCAAAGCGGTTAATGAGAGCAGATTCTCGTGGATCTCCTCGTGATATCCCGGATCCCATCCGAGACTCCGAACAACATTCGGTATCTTTCTCATCATTCCATAACTACTCAACGACATCGAATCCTTAAGTGTGTCTCCCTACGGTTCGTGAATTATGCGGACATGACCGAGACACTTCTCCGATCAATAACCAATAGAGGAATCTGGAAATTCATATGACTCCCACATATTTCTACGATTACGTTGCGATCGAATGAACCACTTACATACGATACCAATTTCCCTTTGTCTCATGATAGTTTACTTATCCGAGGTTTTGATCGTCGGTATCTCTGCATACCTAGTTCAACCTCGTTACCGATAAGTACTCTTTTCGTTCCGTGGTATGTGATCCCTTGTGAGCCAGTCACATGCTTGCAAGCTAATTGGATGACATTCCACCGAGAGGCCCAGAGTATATCTATCCGTCATATGGATGGACAAATCCACTCTTGATCCATGTGCCTCAACCCATACTTTCCGAACACTCAATGCCACCTTTATAGCCACCCGATTCACGGTGTGGTGTTTGATGTCATCAAAGCATCCTTCTGGTGATGGTGATTAACATGATCTCATGGTCGAAGGAATTAGGTTACTATGTATCAGAAAGCTTATAGCAAATGAACTATATTAAATGACTTGATCTTTATGCTATGCTTAACTATAGGATTATGTCCATCACATCATTCTCCTAATGATATGACCCTGTTGTTAATAACATCTCTATGTTCATGATCAGGAAACCATGATCATATATTAACCAACAAGCTAGTTTAACAAGAGGCTTTACTAGGGACCTTTATGTTTACAAATCACACAAGTATTAATGTTTCCTTTTAATACAATTATAGCATGGTATGTAAACATTTATCATAAGTATGAAGATATGATAATAACCTACTTTATTATTGCCTCTTGGGCATATCTCCAACAGTCTCCCACTTGCACTAGAGTCAATAATCTAGTTTCAAACCTTTGTGTATTCAACACCTATGGCTTTCTGGTGTTGTAAGTACACGTTTCTAGTGGTCAACTGATCTCCGGATCTGGCACTTCTAGGTCCGTGTGTAATTGCATGTCTTTGCGTCTCTACGCATCACTCATTCTATAATGAGATGGCTTTGTATAATTTTGGTCCTTTGGTGAGACCTTTAGTTCTTTGGGGTTAAAACATGTTGATAATATTGTCGTACAATATATCTCCATAGTATTATACCGCTGTGAACTACACCTAGTTTGATAACAAACTACTTGACACAAATGCCCTCTTTAGCTGCTATTATAGCAGTCATATACTTAGCCTTTTTTTTGTAGTATCTGTCACAATGTATTAACTTTGGAACCCATCCAAATCCATTATGGAACTTACTTTCCATTATATTGTGCCACCCTTAGTTTAGATTGAGATAAACTTAATTTGTACCTTGTGACAAAATTAGTATCAATGTAATACTTTTACAATGAACTAACCATCTATTGGCCACTTCTACAAAATAATATACTCTTAGTTCTTCCAAAAGATCATAAGAATATCCTTACTATCGTCCAATGATCATCTTATGAATCATTCTGGTATATGCTCATAACATTTAGAGCATAGGACATATCTGGATTTGTACATATCATAGTATGATTGATATAAATACTCTTTGTGATTTCATACATCAAGTATCAATCTATACTTGAACCTTTGTTTCACTTACCAAGTGTCAATACACTTGAATATATCATCAATATTGAACTCATTCAATCCTTTCTGTGCGACAAGAATCTTTCTTGTAGTTTCTATGTTGAACTCATTCAATACATCATCTATGCACTTTCAGCACAACCATATGAGCGTCTATTGATGCCAAATATTTGGGTTTTGCCTAAGTCTTTCATCGGGATGAAATTCTTAATATGTGTTAATAAAATATACATAATTTCTAATCAACAATATGTCTTCCAAATAATGTATTAGAAACATGTCTTAGCGCTCCCACTTAATTTCTTGCAAATGCAAGCATCTTCATTGTCTCTGATGAAATTAAACTCTTTTAACAGTTTCATCATAGTGAAGATTCCAACTCCGCGATGCTCACTTCAACAATTGAAGTTTGCATATGCTTTTAGCATCCTTTGAATTAACAAAACCCTATGGACCGTGTTATGCACATGTCCTAGGTAACAATTCTATTAGAAGAACTTGTTTTGCTTATTCAACTACCACATAACAAAATTATATGTCGTAGTTGCTACATTAATCCGTCTAGACTAAATATCGCTATGAAAGATCAAATCTTGTCATAGTCAACCTTTGAACATTGTTGTGAACACTTTCCCAACATGTCGACTATTTCATAGATGTGCAGCATCCATGTCTATTTCTTTATAGATCCAAACACAACTGTAAGGTCTTACACCTTTCTCGAGGGTCCTTCAAGTTCAAAACTTGATTTCTCGTGTATGGAACTATCACGGATTTTATGGCTTTAAGCCATTTTACGGAGTCAGGGCCCATCATCGCTTCTTTGCATGTAGTACGTTCATTATTCTCAAATAATGATTCAACCCTCAAATCTTGGTATTTGATTGTTTACTCGACCTACTTGGTTCAATAGAAACTTTGACCTTCGTAACCACAACCTTTGAGGCACGTGAGCCATGAGCATTGTTGCTGCCTCCGGAACACTTTTCGGTGCTGCGCAACTTTGCACATATAGCTAAGGTTCTTTTAACCTTATCAAAATTCTATTGTCCTCCCACTTATCTTTTCACGAAAAATTCCTTCTCAAAGAAACTTGACGTTCTAAGTGAAAAACACTTTTGTCTCCGATGTTATGGAGGATTACTTAACAGTTATTCGAAATAACATACAAAGACAGGTTCATCCGACTTTGGTTGCAAACATCTTTCTTATGCATAGCATACCAATGTTTAAGAAAGGACAACTTGGGTTTTATCCCATACCATAACTTTATATGGTGTCATTTCAACGGATTATGATGGAGCTCTTTTCAGTGGAAAAATGGTAGTCTCTAAAGCTTTTAATCTTTAAAATATAATGGCAGTTTTATGAATTACACCTTCGATCTTACCATGTCAAACAAGGTTTAATTACATATCTCGAACGCTCCATACTCTTATGGTGTTTCGGGACATGCAAATTCACGGAACGATTCCTAAAATCTTAGGTATTATGCTAAACTTGTAACTCAAATATCTTCCTTTATGATCTTATCATAAACTATTTATATTCTTGTTACAATGATTTTGCACTTCATCTTGAAAGTCTTTGAACTTTTCAAATGTTTCATACTTCATCCTTATTAAGTAAATATTTATATATTCACTCAAATCTTTTGGAGAAAGCATATGAAGTTGAAATCCGTCGCTCTTGACTACACATAATGGATTTCGTACAACAATATGTACAAGTTCCAATAAGCTAGTCATTCGTTCCCTTTTGGCCTATGAACGAAGTTTTAATTATCTCTAGGAAAGTTTCACAAGCGTCATTTGATCAAAAATCAAAAGACTCCAAAACTCCACCCACATGGAGTTTCTTCATGTTTTCTTTCCAATATAATTTAAACGACGATGTCACTTCCTAAGTGATCTTTCAATCAATTTGTCTTTCGACATTTTTAGCACTAGTTTTATGGATGTGATTTCTCCAACGAGATTTGTGAATCATACATCTTTTATGGATTACGACAATTATTTGAACAACCCTTTTGATCTCATAATACCTGATAAAACAAATCTTGAAGGCAAGCTTTGATGTTTAACAAGCAGCACAATAAACCTTTATTTGTTCTCGATGAACATCATCACATATTCTTTTGCTTGTTACTTAGGCCATTGTAGTTCATGAATTGTGTTGTTTCGTATGACGATTCACACCAACAAATTCAGTATCAAATATTTAAGAACCACATTGTTTAATAAGCAAAGAATATAGCCATAACATGTATATCATCTATATACTTAAGCGAAACAATTCTAGTCTTTTCTTTTCTGCCATATATTTATGAGATTCTCTTTCAGTATTTCCTTTTCTGTATGAAAGAATCTATCAACATCAATAGTGGAGCCATATACATGACACATAGTCCAAAGCATGTATAGTAAAATACCAATGTCTTTGGACTTGCACTTTGAATTAGATCACCATCATCAAATGTTTGGTGTTCTTTCAAATTACTTTCTTTAGTAATCTCTTGGTGTAGTAAACATTTTACATACATCAAATATTCACCCTTATCATGGAATTATCCATGATCAAGCTACTTTTAGCTTATAACGATGAATCGTGAGTATAATGTTGCTTTCCAAAACCTTTTGGAGGATTAGGACAACTAGTGTCTCCAACCTTTTGCAAATTCTCATCAAATATGAAAACATGAATTTTGCCATATTATACTATGTCATGTTGCAACCAAAACTTCGTTTAATATATCATAATATCTTCCACACATCATGGTTTCTGAAACAACTCTTTCAGATCCTAGATAACCTTGATATTAAGACAATCCTTTGAATATCAAGAATCATGGAGACAAACATGATACTCATACACTAACACTTGGAATTTTCACTCTTGATTTAATACCAATTATTAAACTTCATGGAGTAACCGGAACTTACTGAAAGTTTGCAATAGGACTTTTAAACTTTAGATTAACACTTGAAAACAATACGATACCAGTTCGTAAAGTAACTAACCAGAATTCTATAGTTCTATCATCTCAATTATAACTAAGCGCAAGGTGGTAAACGGATGCCAATGACTACAACAATTATGCAAATTCACTTGATTTAATTTATGATAAATAGTGTTCAACTTTTAATTATATTTCTGTTGAACTCCCACTCAAAACAATATCCCTCACATTGTTTTAGTGATCACACGAACCAAATCCACCACATCAAAATCGATCATCACGAGAGTTGATGTAGCTTCAATGGCGAACAATCAACATGTTCATCATATGTACTATATGACTCATGCATTACCTTTCGGTAATCCGTGTCCCGAGACCATGTCTATACATGCTAGGCTCGTCAAGATCAACCTTAGCTTCCGCATGAGCAAATCTGGCTTGCTCACGTTGTATACACTCGCAGAATCTGACACACCCGATCATCACGTGGTGCTTCGAAACAACGAGCTTTAGCAACGGTGCTTACTAAGGATGAACACTTTAAAACTTGAAATTGTGTGCTTGAGGGATCATCTTATAATGCTACCGTCGTGAACTAAGCAATACAAGATGCATAAAAGCATTAACATCACATGCAATTCATAATATGTGATATGATATGGCCTTTCTACTTGTGCTTCCGATCTCCATCTTCAAGCACGAACATGATCTCCATCATCACCGGCATTGCATCAAGGTCAATGACGCCGCTCCATGGTTATCGTCCACCAGCTTCAACTATTACAACTACTTTGAATAGACACGCGAGTCTTAACAGAATTTAAAGACAACCATATGGCTCCTGCCGGTTGCCAACTTACAATAAGAAACATTGCATACATCAAATATAATCACAATCATGGCCATATCACATCACAGCACACCCCTGCAAAACAAAGTTAGATGCCTCTAATTTTATTTGTATGTTTTACGTGGTTTGGGGATTTCAATAAGTGTCGTTCTAACTTACGAACAAGAACCACAACATTGATACTAGTATTGTCAATCACCCGTTGTAAATTGAATCTTAACTATGTTGAGAGAAACAAGCACCCGCAAAGCCACTTATGCAATACAAGTTGCATGTCAAGCGTGGAGCAAGTCTCATGAACGATGTCATGTAAGGTTAGCCCGGGCCGCTTCATCCCACCATCCCGCAAGATGCAAAGTACACAAGAAGCAATCAATAACAAAAGCATCAACGCCCACAATGACCATTGTGTTCTACTCGTGCAACAGATCTACATATAGACGGCTCGATACCCTTTGGGGTTCGTAGCATGGAAAACAAAAAAATTCTACCGCATGAACACACAATCCAGATCTAATCTATGATCAAGCCAAGATCTATCTACTAGATTGTAGCAACGAGTCAATAGAGTACTAACCCTCGAAGATCCAAAGCGGTTAACGAGAGAAGATTCTCGTGGATGATGTAAAGACACTTGATCTCAAGATCGCGTGACGATCCTTCGCTGCGTTTGCAGCGCTTTCACAATCGGTCACACGTTGGTTTCGATGAAGACCTTCCTCTCCCTTGTTCCAAAGCATGGAGGTTGCACTCTCCTCGCGATTAAATGACGGCAGCGTGGTACCTAAGTAGGGAGATCTCGCATGGCTTCGTCTTAAGCCGGAGCGAGTATGGTGGACTATGAGAGAGAGACTCGGTGATCTAGGGTTTAGACGCACCAAGGAGGATCAAGGCCGGCGGCTAGGGTTTTCCTAGGCAGCGGCGGCGGCTTGCCCTAGGCGGAGGCAGCAGGAGGTGGCGGCGCCGGCGGCTAGGATTAGGGTTTGCGGGGCGTGGTGTTGTGTGCTTGGAGGGGCAGCCCTGCCCCTCTTTATAGAGGTGGAGGGGGCGCGCCAAGGGGAGGGGAGTCCCTCCCCAACTCGGTCTCCAAGTGGGCCGGCGGTGGAGGGAGGGAACTCCTCCCCAAGTAGGTTTCCTACTCTCCCTCCACCTCACAAAATAGCCGTTTGACTTTTCAAACTAGGATTTGATTAAACCCTTTATTTTGTTCAGCGATGACACCTAGTACATGATGCAATCATTCCAACTTGTTATGACACATTCATGTACCCTTCCCCTCCGGAGTGCCGGACATTCCGGAACCTTCTAGAACATTCTTGATAAAAACACCAGAATCATTCTCCAACTCCGAAACAGGACTTTCCTTATATGAATCTTATTCTCCGGACCATTCCGGATCTCCTCGTGATATCCCGGATCCCATCCGAGACTCCGAACAACATTCGGTCTCTTTCTCATCATTCCATAACTACTCAACAACATCGAATCCTTAAGTGTGTCTCCCTATGGTTCGTGAATTATGTGGACATGACCGAGACACTTCTCCGATCAATAACCAATAGAGGAATCTGGAAATTCATATGGCTCCCACATATTTCTACGATTACTTTGCGATCGAATGAACCACTTGCATACGATACCAATTTCCCTTTGTCTCACGATAGTTTACATATCCGAGGTTTTGATCTTCGGTATCTCTGCATACCTAGTTTAACCTCGTTACCGATAAGTACTCTTTTCTTGTTCCCGTGGTATGTGATCCCTTGTGAGCCAGTCACATGCTTGCAAGCTAATTGGATGACATTCCACCGAGAGGGCCCAGAGTATATCTATCTGTCATATGGATGGACAAATCCCACTCTTGATCCATGTGCCTCAACCCATACTTTCCGAACACTCAATGCCACCTTTATAGCCACCCAGCTATGGTGTGGTGTTTGATGTCATCAAAGCATCCTTCTGGTGATGGTGATTAACATGATCTCATGGTAGAAGGAATTAGGTTACTATGTATCAGAAAGCTTATAGCAAATGAACTATATTAAATGACTTGATCTTTATGCTATGCTTAACTATAGGAGTATGTCCATCACATCATTCTCCTAATGATATGACCCTGTTGTTAATAACATCTCTATGTTCATGATCAGGAAACCATGATCATATATTAACCAACAAGCTAGTTTAACAAGAGGATTTACTAGGGACCTTTATGTTTACAAATCACACAAGTATTAATGTTTCCTTTTAATACAATTATAGCATGGTATGTAAACATTTATCATAAGTATGAAGATATGATAATAACCTACTTTATTATTGCCTCTTGGGCATATCTCCAACAGTTAAGGCTTGCAAGTATTCTTTGGCTCCCTTGTGTCGAATCAATAAATTGGGTAATACTACGCGCGAAGACTCTTGCGATCCCCTTTACTTGTGGGTCATCAGACCTCCCTCATGTGGTTTCCCTCATGGGCCCTTTTTCTCTAGGAAGTTTGCCCCATTAGTGGAATACCCTTTCAAATTAACTTTTAATATTAATTGCATTAATTAATATGTAAATTTATATTACAAAATACGATTTGAACCAAATAACTTTCAGTTCCCTTTCGATTTCCCCTGAACAACTTCGAAACTTCCCGGAACGATTTCGGTTCTCTCACGGAACTTTTCCAGTTTCCTTTTTTTCCGAACAACTTCGGATCTCTCTCCGTGGAACAATTCCGACTTTCTCTTTCTCTACTGTGATTACAACTTCCAGATGATCTCTAGCTCATTGTACCCTTAAGTGTATCTCCCCACGACTCGAGAATGGCATAGACACGATCTCTATCAATAATCAACAACGGGACCGGGATGCCCATATTGACCCCTGTACATTTCACGATGACGATGTCATTTGAACCGTACATGTCGAGGCCAATTTCTTTTGTTTCTTCGATACGACTTGTCCGAGATCCGATCCTTTTGGTATCTCATACCTTATTCAATCTCGTTACCGACAAGTATTGTTTCACTTGTTACCGCGATATTACATCCCCGTGACCTAGTCACATATTGCAACATATTAGATGTAATCTCACCAAGTCGGCCTTATGTATGTTACCTATCACTGGGTGAACAAATCCCGGTCTTGATTCATAGGCCTCAACCTGTTCCTCTGGAATACCCAACGTACATTTTTATAATCACCATTTCACGGAGTGACATTTGATGCAGTCCAAGCAGCATCGAGAGACAACGATTAATATGATCTGGCGGTCTAAGGAAAAGGAAACTTTGTTTCTGACTACTGCATCGACGAACCCGTGACTTGATCATGTCGCAATCTTTGAGTAATGTCCATCACATTATTCTCCAATGATATGCCTCGTTGTCAACGGACACTATCACCCATGCTCATGAAACCTTGACCATTGGTTGACCAACAAACTAGTATGAATAGAGGCTACTAGGCACTACAGTTTCATATCACACCTATAAGAATGTTTCCACTTGATATAATTATAGCACAATATGAAAATATTATAAACTTATTGAAATATGACAATAATAATCGTTTATTATTTGCCTCTAGGGCATATTTACTTTAATTTTCTCAATAAACTTGGTCAAAGTTGATGTTATTTGACTTTACAAAAATCTTATATGCATTATATTATGATAAAAAGTAAGTATTGCCTCCTCCTAAAATAAATGACCAGTAATGGTCTAGATTCACATGTATCTATCCATTAAAATACGTGTGATACATACGAATCTTAACAAATTTAAGCATGCATTTCTCATGGAGTTACAACAACTCTAACACCCACCGTATATCCCAAAACTTAAAAGCGAGTACAGGAACTGAACTCTCGCTTTGCAGTTATAAATCTTGCCGCAAATAATAGAAATCATAACAGAAACCGCAATTTCAAAATCTCGATGAAAATTCCTTCGCGGCAAAATTTAGAGAGAAGAACATTCAATTCAGTTAACGTTATGCCTTAGTGGCAAAATTCAGAGCGAAGAACATACAATTACATGCATAATTTTTACAACAAAAAGTGGCGGCGATCACCCCTCCTAACCGCGGCGTCGCTTAGTTCTCATCGTCGCTCGAGATGACGACGGCATGTTGGCGCGCGCGCTTCAGCCGCTCCACCTCGGCCTCCTCCTTCTGGCGCTTGAGCTACTCTACTGCCACCTCCTTCTTCTGGTGCTCTATCAAGCGGAGCGTGTCGACGAGCTCCTGATCCTCCCTCTCCTTCTCGTTCAAACGGGCGCACTCGGAGCAGCGTCGCTGTCATGCCAACACGCGCTCCTTGGTCGCGTCGCAGGTGATGAAGTCCCTCTCGTCGTCGCTGTCGCCGGAGCTTGCGTCGGAGCTATCCGATTTCTTGGACGCGTAGTCGCGGTAGTATGAGGAATCACTCTCCAGAGGCAGGGAGGGAGGGCGGCTGCGGGCGCTCCCCGCACGGGAGGAGGAGGAATCGCCGGTGTAGTAGAGGGCGGCGTACCTGTCGAGCGAGGGCGGAGCGGGCTTGCCCCACTTGACGAACTTCCTCGCCGCATGCTTCTTAGCCCCCTCCGAGCAGCTCCGACATAGCTCGGCGCTGCAGAGGAGGCGCTATCCTCGGGAGCCGTAGCGTGGGGGCGAGAGGGGTCGCCAGGTTGCATCATGTCGCGACGGAGGGAATGGTGGTGGCAGAGGGAAAGATTAGACGGAAGGACAACCGGATTTGATGGCTGGAGGGGTGGCCGGGCGGCGGCGGATTTGGCAAGAGAAGCAGCGGAGGGGGTTAAAATACACGACGGGGAAGATACGATTTCAACCGCGCAGACCGTAGATATATTGTCGGGCGGGCCACGTTACGAGCCACCATAAACCATTTACGGACCGGACCACGAATACATGCTCTAATCTGCACGAGAAACTGAAACCGATCTATATATCGCCGGAATTTTACGTTTTCAGCCTATTATACCCGGGCTAGAGTTGCTCTTAGTAGTAATTATACTAGAGTAGTACTACGGTATAATTTTGTGACTCCACAGTACCGAGAATAAATTTATACAACTTTATTTTAGATAAAGTTTTATACAACCTGGTATCCTGATGTACTACCAAGGAAATTGGTATTGCCAAAATTAATTTAGAATGCTTTGCGCTCTTGCATGTGCCTAATTTCAGCGCTCTTGTATGAGTACTACTAGTCTTCTAGAGATCAGTGCGCTGATTTTGCTGATCCTGAAACTCTACGTGCGCGGTGACGTGTGTCATAGCGCGTTTCGTGCGTAGTTTACCGGAATTTGCGCGCACATGTCCACACACATACGCGTGACCTGACGCAGCAGCAGCACCACGCTATACAAAGAAGCCCATGGTCAACCAGTCTTCCCACCGCTATCCGATCCCTCATCCATCCCGCACTCCTCCGCTCGCCGTCCGACTACCCGCACGCGCCGCCCAGCTCGCCGTGACCCGACGACGAAGACTCGAGGAGCAGGCTTCGGTCGGAGCCCTGCCACGCCGCGGCGAGAGCTATTACAGCCGATTCCCCCCAATCACCGGCGACTTCCCCGTCTCAACTCGACCCTCTGACAGCGGCCCCCACGACACGGGCCTCTGACAACGCGGTCCAGCGGAGGGGAAAAAAAGAGAGCCGCGCCGCCGCCCTTTTAAACACGCCGGGCAAAGGGGGCAGAGAAAGCGGGTTGGACTTCGTGGGTTCGTGCTGCCCCAGCCCTCAGTTCCATCGATCGCTCGCTCACGCTCAGCCGGCCTCGAGTAAGTGCGAAATCTCGTGCCTCTACCTTCGTACGTACGCTTCGATCTGTTTTTTTTCTAGATCGTCTTCTTGATTGCCCGTCCGTGTTCGATTCGATTGGGGACTGACCGCGCGCGCGCCGGCGAGGAGGAGTTCTTGGTTCGGTTGCCGCGCGCCGGTCCTCTAGATCGGCGAGGTTCCCGCTGCGCGGGCCGGTCGATTCGGTAGATCTCTGTCGGGGGGTCAGGGTTCTTGTTTTCTTCGTCCATTTCTGGTTATCCTCCGTAGGATTCTCCGGCTCCCGCCCCCTTCTAACACTGCCGGATTACTTTCTACTCTGTTATCTCGTGGTGATTGTCGCTAGTTTTGTGCCCGATAACAAGACTATCTGTGATTCATTTCCCCCAAAATGCGGTTGTACAGGCTAATAAGTTTTCTCTTGCTCTGCCATTCTGGTCAAGGATGCTTTTGTTTTTATATTGTTGATGGTGTTACAAAAGTGTTTTGCCAAAAGAGTCTAAAGTTTTGATCAAAAGTGCCGGTTTCTTTTATCTATGTACTAGTATATACTTTGAGATGGTAGGGTTGGGTTCCTGTGTTTAAATGCAGAATCGCTATCATTGCCGATAGTACACAAATAATAACCACATAACAGTGGATTGAACCGTACACTCCTAAAATTCAGGTTGATTCTGGACCCGAAGGGAGTTAAGGTGAGTATAAGCATCAGAGATACATAGCATGAGTACTACCAGCAGCGCGCGGCGTGCCGCAAGGAGGCAATCGCAAGATGGATCTGCTGACAAGGTTGTTGTGAACTTGGATGCAAGCTCGCCGGTGCTGGGGAGAGGTCCTGGGCTGTCAATCTCCCCTGGTGCGCGCACATCACCTATTGATGTGGAAGCTCTAGATGATGAAGTGCAGGCCGTATCGCCTTCACAAGTTCCTCCCTCGGTACGTTGCGTATCTTTGTTGTAACTGAAAGAGCCAGTACTTCACTTTTCAAGAATTGTTGTTATGTCATTGGGTCCATAGTGATGTTTAAGGAGCAGTGTATATACATGCACCCTTTACTTGTATCACTATAGTTGTGCTCAGATTTTCCTGTCAAAAGTAGTTCTATAATCATGATCATTTGTGGAATTTATATCAAACTACATTGCATTTTACAGAGGAGGAACCGGAGACCTAGAATCCAACTTGTGACAGTAGTTGATCTGGAGGTAGATGCTACCCCAGAAGGTTAGTACATTACAAACTACATATATTGCATTTCATAGAAATGTTTGGCTTCTAACATAGTAGAATTTGGGTGATGAACTCTTCATCATTCTAATGTGAGTTGTGTTGGTACATTCTTCTAGCACTAATTCGTGAAAAACACAAAATGATTCTGGATTCTTACCTGTATATCCATGTGCTGCTAAGATGACATGTATTTTTCAAATGTTGCAGCAACCATATAAGCTATTAGACTAGTTGTCCAACATTTTCTTTTAATTTCCCATCTTAATTGTTTGCTGTAAGATACTGAATGTGTGCCACACTGAATCTGGAAAGCTTAAGTAAAAGATGTAAAACATTTTCATCATATGGTTACCCGATTCCTGGTCAATTGAGGTTCCTTGTGACCTTATCATATCTGCTCTATGGTTTATTCAATCAGTAGTGTTTCATGATGATAATGCAGCTGTTCCTTCTCATACCGCAGGGAACAAACGCCCAAGGATTATGCCTCTAATGCATCTCTTCCCGGGGGGAGAAGGATCCAGCCAGCAGGTAAAGTTTCTAATTTTAAAGGGAATAATTTTCTAGCTTTAGATCAGCCTTTGGTTACTGCTTAGTTGTGGTTATCTACTTTGTCCTCTATGTAAATAGCATCTGATATCTGGTATTCTGCTACAAACATTGTCTTTCCTCCCGAGTTTGTGAACTATGCTGCCCTTTTTGTAGATTACAGGTGTAAAAATTGTTTGTTATAAGTAGAAAATGTTTTTATTTTCTTGTTAGGTTCCAAGTCGTAGATAATAATAGCACACTCATACTTGCAGTTTTGTGATGATACCTTATAGATGTCTTTATATTGTCCTTGGAAGCTGCTGATCATTAAGATTTTGGTTTTGAACTGGAAACTTGGCAGTCGCTAAATTTCAAGGACCATCTTACCTTCTGTAGCATACATGCCATGCATTGACATGATTACCCAGTATGTTAGAGGATATGCTGGAACAAGGAGGAAGGAACCCTCCATTTTTTGCTCCATACATTTGGATCTTGTATCCCCTTTTTATTGGCCTTACTGCTGTCTCATTATTTTTATTCAACTTAACTGTATTTTTCCATCTTGCAGTCGAGTAGTGCAGCAGTTGTTAGCAAAAAACCTGCTGAGGTAGTGGTTCCGAAGGAACCAAGTTTTACTTGTCCGGTGTGCTGGAGCAAGTTGGTGGAGCCTTCCACAACAAACTGTGGCCATATCTTCTGCACCGAGTGCATCAAGCAAGCCATCCAGTATCAGAAGAAATGCCCTACTTGCCGCAAGGCCCTCAAGAAGAACAATTTCCATCGGGTTTACCTTCCGAACTCCGATGCTTAAGGTGAGTCATTTTACCTATCCATGAAACCATTTGCTTCTCTCTTTTCCTGGGAAACCGGTGAACTTCAGTTTCGTCAGATACACGTCTGTTGGACTAATATCTTGTTGTGAAATTTATTTTCAGGCCAACAGCGGATCATTCGGCTGAAGCGTAACCTCACCTAGATGTGTCATTGTCGAGACACTAGTAGCAGATGCTCAGATGAACAATTGGTTAAATTGAGTGTTGTATGTATTAGATGGTCGATCTTTGTAACTGGGACTCTCTTAAAGCTGAGATGATAACGGTGGATAGCATCTTTGGTATCTCTGTGTTCTTTACAAGTGCCCTGCCTGGTATGTTATGTTAAATGAAGTTCTAACCAGCTCATTAGCTACCACACGGCCTGAAACGGCATGGCCGAATAGGTCAGCTTGTCTTCTGGAGTCTGATGTGGCCGTGTGGGGCCGCCGGCTGCCGAGCTTTCGACCGCTGCCCGCTAGGCCTGGCAGTCACATATGTTGATGCGTAGGCCGTGAGGCTTTGTCTTCCCATTTTTTTAAGAAAACAATCTGCTGGAGATGCAGAGTTACATAACAATCTAGTTTTAAGATGAATGGGTAACATCAGATACCAGCTCAACAAATGAGGACTCAAACTCAAATAACTCCAGTAAAAGAAGTGCAAGGTTTTAAACAACCAAGATCAAATTGGTGTCAAATCTGCCTTTACTTTACTTTGCCCAGGTGTCGGTGACATAGGACTGGGCAAATTATCAAACTGCAAAGTAGACTGGAGCAAACGATCAAATTTACCCTGGAGGCCCCCACAGAGGATTAATCTTGTAGGTGTCGTAGAAGTCTAACTCGAACTTCCCTATTATTTTTGTTTAACTTAACTACAGTACTCCATAGGCGTCGTAGAAGTTTCTGTCTTACCAATTTTATTTTACTTTTTAGATTTGAGGCCTATCTTGCTGACCCAACACCTCACTCACGTATAACGAATTTCTAGTTTCAAAAGGAAAGCTTAGATAACACTAGAATTGAGAACAGAAGGCTCATATTCCATTTGCCACTTCTTGAGCTAATATTTCCTCTCGCATTTTTTGTACGATTTCTTCTTTTTGCGTCTTTTTTTGTACGATTTCTTTTTGATATTAGATTAGCGATGGATACAAATGAACTTTCTCCAATGTTACCACTCTCTCTAATGTTGGTGTGACTAATTTGCTGGAAAAAGGATGGCCTTCCCATAGGCAGGAAAAAAGAGAGATCGACCCAGCATGGAGGGACATAGGCCCCTACCCGCTTGCTAATTGTGTTTAAACCATTGCTTATATTAGTAAATGTTTATTATGCCAAGAGTCTAGTGAATATGGCGCCTCCCTTCCTTGGTCCTAGTTCAGCGACCCCGTGTCATCCCTCTAACCGGCCAGGAAAAAATACCATCGTCCAGAGCCTCTCCCAGCATCTCACCCTCTTGATGCCACTGGTCATCGCCGCTCATGCCGCACCCCTCGTTACCAAAGGCGGGGAGCTCTGGATCATCGTCGTTCTCGTCGGTGACACAAGACGGGCGATGAAGCTAGTGCGGTGGCCCGGCTTCATCAAAGGGACATGTCGGATGGTGGTGGGTGCGCCAACATGGAGGAGAATGCGACACGACATCTCATGCCGCTGCTCCCTCAAACGATGGCCAACTAGTTGTGTTGTCCTGGCGGTGGCAGCTACATGGCATGCTCACCATGTGGGTGGTGTGGCGTGGTGGTAGGCGTCCTAATCCGATGGTGGTGAAGGAGATTGGGAACCTAGGTGGCGGCCATGGTTCTTTGGTGGCGGCTGCCGCCTCGTCGCGCCACCGTGGTAATGTGGATGAGGCGGCTATCGGATCTTGAGATGGTGATTTCCTTCTGCTCCGCGTAGCTTTCGAGGTCGGTGGTGCTTCATGCTTCCATCATTTCCTCAATTGTTATCTGGCTACCAAGATGACCTTAGTTGGTCGAGGTTTAATGGAAGTGACGGCTTTGACGACAAGTATGCTCGCACACTAGTGGAAACAGAAGATTGATCTTTGATCAGGCAATCTTTGCGGGGGCGCATGCATGTTGCCCTTGCTGAAGATGTTGGCTTGAAACTGAATCTTGGAGAGAAAAATCTAGAGATCTATCTACGGTTGGACTCGTCATTATCGTGTGCATGTGCAAAAATCCCTTCTTGAAGGTTTGCCTAGCGGTTGGGTCCCTTCCATTTTATTTCGGTCACTTGTCATAGGTATGTGGTAGGTTGGTGGAGTTATTTTTGTGAGGCATAGATCCTCTTTTTTTTTTACTTATTCGGCATAGCTGTCTGGTTTTGCCTACCTTTCTAAATAATATATAATATATGACAATGTACATCAACGGATAAAGAGGTTAGGGATAAATCTCCTTTTCGAAAAAAGAGTAGCGAATATATATAAAAGATCCAATTTTGTAAGTAAGTCCACATCATGAACCACTATTGTGCACAATGTAGAAAAAAATCAATCTGTTCAACGTCGTTGGCTGCTTCAGTTGCTAGTCTCTCTCCGGTGAATGGCATACATATTGTACTAAAGACTTTTATAGCTAGAGCGATGTTCAGTACAACTATAGAGCAAAAACATGTCATTCGAGTGTTATCTATAAAGAACATTTAACCCCCCAAAAGTTACAACAAAATGGCAATGATTTGGGTGACAAGATTCTTTTAAATATCATACATACTCTAGATTTTTTTTTATTTGAGTATACCACACCATAGAACAGAAACCTCTATCAACAGAGTGTTAAGCATAAATTTAGATATCTCTACCAAGATAAGTAAGAATAACACACACAAATATTCATGCAGGTGACAAAATTAATCCAAAATGACATGCCTTTTATTTTTTACTCACATTTGAGATAATTTGGTTTAAATATGTTTCTAAGGCACACTGTATTTGAAAAAGTAATGACTTTTGATTTATAATGTGGTTTAAGTGGAGAGCAATACATAGCTAGTACTATGAATTATAAAAAAAATGAGTTATAAACAAGTAATAAAAGTCCTGGACATTTTTTCCTTATCACGCCTAGACTATAACGGATGTATAGATAACTCGGCGGCGTATGCCTTTGTTGGCCGCCTTGGAGAGAGATCAACATCCATTGCGAAACAAAGGAATCAACTGCAGTCTCGATTTTTTTTGGAGAAAACCCAGGAGCATGTGGGATCCGACAACTCTTTTATATAGGCACCCGGAGTCCGATATGGATTATTTTCGCAAGTTGGGCAAGGCCTATCGTGGTGGTGTCACGACAGATGTCATGGGTAGGCTTAAGTTGGGGGGCGAATGGACGCTTGAGACAACCGGGGAGGGAGTGCACGGTCTAGCCGCGCACGAAGAACAAGATGAACTCTCCACACTTAGGATTTTTATTGATCCAAGAAGTTTACAAGTGCTCCTAGAGCTGTTCAAGCATAGCCTCAAGGCACTAGTTTCTTACTTGGTCCAATCTTCTCTAAACCCTAGCTATGTCCCTTCTTATATAGACGATGGATAGCTAGGTTACATCCTTGGGTTTTAGGATTACTGTTTGGATATTTGTCTTCACTGTGTGGGTCGGGTCATGGGCTAGCCCTGAGCCCTTGACCCAGTCCACAAAGCTGTACTGCCAACGGTCTTCGCGTATGTAGCCTCTAGCTCTTTGGCGTCATGCGGTGCCTTTGTACGTCAGCCCTTGCTTTGGGTGTCACCCGACACCTTTTATGCCACCCGACATCGCTCTTCTCTTTTGATCATGCTTTACCATGGTCCCTCCTGAATCTCACTCTGAGAGCTGCCACGCGTCCTCTCTGACTCGGTCTTCCCTTATGAGACCCGACTCGTTGCTTCCTCCAAGGTAAACACATTCGCCTTATGCGGGCCGACATAATTCTTATGTAGGCCACACATGAGCTTCATATCCGATCGTTGCTACCCGGCCAGAGACTTCTTTGACTCAGCATAAGCCAAGTTGGGCAATGTTTTACCCCTTATGACCCTACCGAGGGTTATCTCCCCGACATTAATCGCGCGATATCATGGATGCTCGCGACAGCGGTGAGGAGGTGGAGGATCATGAAGCCGTCGGTGAGCGCGGCGGCTGGAAGGGCTCCGAAGTTACCGTGGAGGATCTTGAGTGGTTGCGCTCCACCAGGCGCATTCCACTCGAGGTTGATTGCCGCCTCCCCGTCGGTGAGATTGTTCCCAAACCAGAGCCCAACGAGAGGGTGTTTTTTCTTTCGCATTTGGAGCGTGGATTTGCTCTCCCAGTTAGCAATTTCTTCAAGTCTTTTCTTTCCAATTTCCAGTTGCAAACCCATCATCTGCCTGCCAATGTCATTGGCTCTCTCTCCTGTTTTATTTATGCCTGCGAGGGCTATCTTGGCATTTGGCCCACAGTCCTTCTTTGGGCCAAGTACTTTAACTTCCGAGTCTAGGTTGTGCCTGATCCCGGCATTCCTCGCGCTGAGAAGAGGCCCACCAGGTGTGGTGCTACCAGCATCACGCTCAGGAGGGATTCTATCTTCCCCCGGGTCACTGGCATTGACTCTTGTAAGAAATGGTATAAAACTTTTTTCTATGTCAAGAATAGCAGGTCCAATGACTATATCCGGCTTCCCCCTTCAAGGACAAGGTTCCCAGCAAGGAGCTCTAGAAGCTTGACCCGAGCGACAAGAATTAGGCGGTGAAAGAGGTTCACGGGATCATCGAGAGGCTGCTTGATCCGGATGAGAACTTCCACCTAACCGAGGAATACCTCATGTGTGCATTCATTGTTGGAATTATGCCCTAGAGGCAATAATAAAGATTTTATTATTATAATTCTTGTTCATGATAAAGTTTATATTCCATGCTAGAACTGTATTAAGCGGAAACTTTGATACTTGTGTGGTTTATGAACAACGCCGTGTCCCTAGTACGCCTCTATGGACTAGCTCATTGATTAATGATGGTTAAGGTTTCCTAACCATAGACATGAGTTGTCGATTAATAATGAGATCATATCATTGGGACAATGATATGATGGACAGACCCAAATCAAGAAGAGAAATTAGATCGTGTCATCGTGTTCATCTTTGCGAAGCTTTTTCTTATGTCAAATATTGTATTCCTTAGACCATGAGATAATGCAACTCCCTGGTATCGGAAGAAATCTTTGAGGTCATCAAACGTCATCCTATGAGAGGGTGATCATAAAGGTGTCTCTCAGGTGATCGGAAAGTATCTGTTGGGTTGTATGTATCGAGATGGGATTTGTCCCTCCCAAGTCGGAGAGATATACTTCGAGCCCACTCGGTAATCGATATCAACACCTCTTGCAAGCACGTGGTTAAGGAGTTAATCACAAAGTGATTTCGGATTACGGAACGAGTAAAGTACTTGCTGTGAACGAGATTGACCTAGGTATGTCGATACCGACGATCGAATCTCGGGCAAGTAAAATATCGCGTGACGAAGGGAATATATATATATATATGGGATTAATTGAATCCTGGCATCGTGGTTCATCCGATATGATCATCGATGAATGTGTGGGAGTAAATATGGGTTTCGGACTCCGTTGATTATTGATAAAAGATCATGTATACGCATATTCTCGAACCGTAGGGTCACACATAACGTGTCTCGGCTAGGATAGAATGGATAATTGGTTTATGAGTTTTGTTCGGATTCTCGGATGAGATCTAGGGCGTCGAGAGGTTCGGAATGGTCCGGAGAATAAGATTCATATAAGGAAAGCAGTTTTGGATTTAGGAATTGTTTGGATTGTTCGATTGTCTAAGCTTCTAGAACCTTCGAGTGGGACCAACGTGGCCCCACTTGTCGGGAGGGGCATGGGCCTCGAGGAGTGCCTGCCGCATTGGGCCAGGCACAAGGCCCCATAGGCCCAGTCGTCCAAGCCCTAGGGGAAACCCTAGGGAGCTTCTAGAAGGGGAACTTGCCACCTCCCATGTGGCCATGCCCTAGGCTTGGAGGAGGGGCAAGGAGGCATCCGGCCAGCCCTCTATATAAAGAGGGCAGGGGCACACCCTCCCCCCACACCTCCTCAAACCCTAGCCGCCTAGTTGCTGCCCTCCTCTCTCTCTCTCTCTATATATATATATATATATATCTATCTCTCTCTCCCGACTATGCGTAGGCGAAGCCCTGCCGCAAAAACTCTCCACCTTTGCACCACGCCGTCGTGTTGTAGATCCAATCTATCTCTCCACCCCACTTGATGGACCGAGGAAGGAGGAGATGTCGAGGTGCCGTACGTGTGCATCTCTCGGAGGCATCGCCACTTGCGGTGTTGGATCGGATCGGATCGCGAGGAGGAGAAGCTAGTACGAATACATCAACCGCATTCCGTTGAACGTTCCGATATGCGAATCTTCGAGGGTATGAAGATCTCATCTACCCCCCTCGTTGTTTGCATCTCCTAGATTAGATCTTGGCTTTCCCGTTCGCATACGTAGAATTTTTTTGATTTACTATGCTGCGAAACCCTTCAGTGGTATCAGAGCCAGGTTTATGCGTAGATGTGTTTCACGAGTAGAACACAACATGCTTGTTGCGGGCGTTGATGTTTTCTGTTGCAAGCCTCTTGTTTGTGTACATCTTATGACGCGGGATAGTGAGATCGAAGCGGTCCAGGCCAACTTTACGCGACCTTGTTCGCGAGACCGGCTCCACACTTGACGTGTGGCTTGTTCCACACATGCGGTGGTGGGCCAGTTCTCTCACTATAGTTGTCATGGGATTTACACGGATGTTGGCAACCATAATATCACCATTATGGCTTTCCGTAGGTAAGAATCGTTCTTAGCTTGTTACTCCCATAAGCCACGTAAAACATGCAACAACAAAGTAGAGGCGTCTAACTTGTTTTTGCTGGGAGTGTTTCTGTGATATGGTATGGCCCAAGATGTGATGTGTATGTTGTATGCAATGATCATGTTTTGTAATGTTTCAGGACTTGCATGTCGATGAGTACACAACCTAGGAGCCATATGGTTGTCTTTATAATTGTGTATGACACGTGTGTCAACTTCTTATACGCCATGTAATAGCTTTACTTTATCGCTAAGTAGTTAGCTATAGTTGTAGTTGCTATTCGTGGTGGAGACAATCATGGTGGAGTGATGGAGATCATGCTAAAACGCACAAGGTGGAGACAATCATGGTGAGTCGATCGGCCGCTTGTCGGCGTCCAGCCGATCGCCGTATTGGCGAGTCGACCCTTCCTGGCTTGGCTTCATCGGCTCGATCCGGTGGCGAATCCGCTTCGTGGGTATACCCGATTGGTATTCCCCCCAGTCGGCCGATTGCCCCCATTGGCGCCAAACCGTCGTGGTATTGCACGAGATGCTCGGGGTAGCTACGTAGAGGAGCAAGGCGTGGGAGAATCCGGGGCGAGATTGGCACACGATGTACCCGTGTTCACGTCCCTTGGTGGAGGATCGCTCACCTGCTATCAATCCAATGATATGATCATAGATTGGTTACAATGGAGTCGCGGAAGCGGGCGAACGACTCTATTATGGCGTACCTTTGGGGTGCCCTGGTGGCTTTATATATGTAGTCACCTAGGGTTTACAAGTGCACTAATGGGCTTTGTATTGGCGTCTTGGGCCTCCGATCGGCTTGTCGCCGTCTTGGGCCGAGTTCGCGATTAGCAGTCGACCCGCTTGGCTTGGCTTCGGCTCGATCCGATTGGCGAATCCGCCCGTGGGTATACCCGATTGGTATTCCCCATCGTAGTCCCGGCGTTGTTGATTCGATGTGGGCTTGAGGCATGGCTCGGAGAGTCTTGACGATGGGTCGTGGCGAATCGGCGGCAACTCTGAACAAAGGAAAGAAAGCGGGGAGCGGTCGGCGTGAGCGATCGGTGATGACCAGTTGGCGAAAAGCGAGGGTGTCGGTGAAGCCGCCCATCTGGCGATTCTCCGAACATGGAGCATGCCGAGTCCCGGCCTTGGCGAAGTCAATGACCGTAAGTGTCGAGTTCCCAAAGCGCGGCGAGGTCGGCGACCGGTGCGGCGAGTCCCGGCGTGTTAATCTGAGTACGCGAATCCACGGCGGCAAGTCGACAGCGCGTTGAGCACGCGGCTTGGCGATGGCGAAGTCGACGAGGGCGAGCCGCGATCGTGGAACCACGCATACACTGCATGCCTAGGAGTAGTCCCGAGGCTCGAGTTGGCTTGTAGGCGACTTGAGGCTCTTTAGAGATGCATATTTTGAAAATATTAGTGGTTGCTTCTTTGGCCGGGCGAGTGGCGAGAGTCGGCGACAGCGAGCACCAAGTCCCCGGCGTGGCGGCGGCGGCGGAGCGTGAGCGCCGAGTCCCGAGCGCGGCAAAGGCGGTCGGCGACCGACGAGCAAGGCGACGGCCCGAGGGAGAGTCCCGAGTGTGGCGAGTCCGTGATGATTGCGAGTCCATGAGGAGGAGAGTCCCGAGTGTGGCGAGTCCGCTGATGATTGAGTCCGCGAGGGAGTCCCGGTGTGGCGAGTCCGATGATTGCGAGTCGCGAGGAGAGTCCCCGAGTGTGGCGAGTCCGCTGATGATTGAGAGTCCCAGTGTGGCGAGTCGCGATGATTGCGAGTCCGGCGAAGAGTCCCCGAGTGTGGCGAGTCTGGGCGATGATGCGAGTCCGCGAGGGAGTCCCAGTGTGGCGAGTCGCGATGATGCGAGTCCGCGAGGGGAGTCCGGTGTGGCGAAGTCGCGATGATGCGAGTCGCGAGAGAGTCCCAGTGTGGCGAAGTCTGGCGATGATGCGAGTCGCGAGAGAGTCCCAGTGTGGCGAGTCCGCTGGCGATGATTGCGAGTCGCGAGGGAGAGTCCCCGAGTGTGGCGAGTCCGCTGGCGATGATGCGAAGTCGAGGGAGAGTCCCAGTGTGGCGAAGTCCTGGCGATGATGCGAGTCCGAGGAGAGTCCCGAGTGTGGAAGTCGCGATGATGATGAGTCCGCGAGGGAGAGTCCCAGTGTGGCGAGTCGCGATGATTCGAGTCCGCTGGCGATGTTGATTAGCTGTTTTGTTAGCGAAGTCTCGTCTTGGCCTGGGGGCGATCATGGCGACTCAAAGATGGCTCTCGACTTGGCGTTCTTCTGGGCGATCCGAGGCTCGGTTTGCGAGTCCTCGTCCATGATACTTGGTCGTGTCGCCTGTCTAAGGTTGAGGAGGACATGGTGCTGTTTGTGTAGCACTACCATTTGTCTTGGCCGGAGGCCCGGTCGAAAGGCGACTCAATGATGGCTCTCGGTTAGCGTTTTTCGTGGACGATCCGAGGCTCGGTTTTAGTCCTCGTCGCACTACTTGGCCATTGCAAGTCGCTCTTTCAAAGGTTGATAAAGGCGAATTGATTCTTCCCGAGGGGAAGAGACGCCTAGTGGTGAGTCCATGCAGCGTGGCAAGCGACCCTCTCTGGCGACTCGGACGATGAAGGTCCCTTAGCAGGCGCGGCGTACGCATTCGACGTAGCCGGAAAGAGTCAACGCGGCGGACACGGGGTCGACGCGGCGGACGGAGATTGCGCTATGGCGAAGTCGACGCGGCGGACACGGGGTCGACGCGGCGCACGGAGGTCGCGCTATGGCGAAGTCGGCAGCGGACACGAGGTCGACCTGGCGGACGAAGGTCGCGCTATAAGCGAAATCGACGCTGCGGACACGGGTCGACGCAGACGGAGGTCGCGCTATGGCGATGTCGACGCGGCGGACACGGGGTCGGCAGCGACCGGAGGTCACGCTATGGCGAAGTTGACGCGGCGAAGTCTGCAATGGACAAGTCCCGAGCCTAGCGAGTCGCGTTTAAGCGTGTCCGCGTTTAGGCGGTCCGAGCATGTCGAGTCCGCGATGGACGAAGTCGCGGACGAGGCGAAGTGCTGTGGCGGGTGCGTGCCCGATCCGGGCAAGAGTGCAATTTGCTTCTTCTCCGCACATATGCATCAACACACATTTAGTAAAAATATTATTAGTATACAAATAAAATATTTAAAATAAGATCAACTGGGAGAAAATTATTCGGCCATAGCCAAGTCGTCGATGGCGAGATTGTAGGCAGCTACGACGGTGAAGCAGCTTGCGGTAGCTTAGCATGGCGAATATAAGCAGGCGAATCACCGACGTGGTGAGCCGTTGATGACGAGTTCGTGGCGGACGAGTCTCCGAGCAATGCGAATATGCGGCGGGTGAGTCGCCGAGCCTAGCGAGTCCGCGTTTTAAGCGTGTCCGCATTTAGGCGAGTTCCAAATCATGGCGAGTCGGCCATGGATGAGGCCATGAGAGACGAGTTCATGATGGCGATCCAGCGACAGGCGAGTCGCCGAGGTTGGCAAATCGGCATGGGCGAGTCCGTGAATTTGCTTCTGCCTTGCTGTCTGAAAAAACTGAACTATAGCAATTAATTTGATCTCGTCTCATAGAATTCATAAAATTGATTAGTAGATTGAATTGGACGCAAATAAATATGGGAGAAAGATCCTTTTATATTGATCCAGTGTACACGTCGTATTGCAACATGCTTCTTTGCTTCTTGATCGTGATAAGGGTCCCGCCTTGGGAGTTGATCCAGCGGTGCGGTGCGTAGATCTTTTTTATTTTCTTTAAACCTTGCAGCTGAGCCTCCATGTCTTGGCCGCTGTCATGAAGTTGCTGATCGCGATCGATCGCGTTTCTGAGCTTGTCCTGTATTCTTGATCAATCCTCCAACCAAATCATACAAGCACGTACGTGTAAGATTAGGTCCAGATAAAGTAATCAATCTGGAGAACAATAAATAGAAAGATGAGATTGCTTCGAAAACTCAGCATGAACGATCCGGCGTGTGCGCGCCTGAAACTTTCCGGCGGCCCGTTTGATGGCGTCGGCGAAACTAGCTTGATGCAATTTGGCCAGCGTTGATGGCGAAGCGATCCCTTGGATTATCACCCTCCAAGCATCGCTAGCCCACGGTGGCGCCAAGCGTGGTATTGCGGCAATGCTCTGGGGTAGCTACGTAGAGGAGCAAGGCGGCGTAGGAGAATCCGGGAGCGAGATTGGCACCACGATGTACCGTGTTCACGTCCCTCGGTGGAGGATCGCTCGTCACGCTATCAATCCAAGATATGATCATAGATTGGTTTACAATGGAGTCGCCGTGGGGAGACTAGATCTAATATGACGTACCTTGGGGGTGCCTGGTGGCTTTATATGCAATCACCTAGGGTTTACAAGTGCACTAATGGGCTTTGTATTGAGTCGCCGTCTTGGGCCTCCGATCGGCGCTTGTCCGGGTCCAGCGTGATCGCCGTATTAGAAGTCGACCGCTCTGGGGCTTGATCGGCTCGATCCAGCTGGCGAATCCGCTTCGTGGGTATACCCCGATTGGTATTCCCCCATCAGTGCGGAGATTGGCTATACCATGTCACATAAAATTATATGCATGTGATGTTTATACTTTTATGTATCTTATTATGCTTAGATCGCGACAGTAGCATTATAAGATGATTCCTCACTTAAAGATCAAGATAAAATTGTGTTCTCCCCGTGTATGCACCGTTGCGAAAGTTTGTCGTGTTCAAGCATCACGTGATGATCGGGTGCTATAAACTCTACGTTCACATACAACGGGTGCAAGCCAGTTTTGTACACGCGGAAATACTTGGGTTTGACTTGACGAGCCTAGCATGTACAGACATGGCCTCGGAACACACGAACCGAAAGGTTAAGCATGAGTCATATGAATGATATGATCGACACTTTGTTGTCTACCATTGAAACCACATCTCTTCTCGTGAAGATCAGATTAGGTGTGGTGAATTTGGATCATGTTCACTAAACAACTTGAGGGATGTTGAATTTAGTGGGAGTTCATCTAGTAATTTGATTAAGTTGAACTAGTTATCATGAACATAGTCTAAATTGTACTTGCAAATTTTGTAGATCAAATGGCTAAGTCCAACTTCAACTTCAACGTTTCTTTGAGAAAGAAAAGCTTAAGAACAATGGGTCTAACTTCACCAACTGGTTCATGATAGAATCATTCTCTCTGGCGGATAAAAGGACAATGTCCTTGAGAAAGCGCTAGGTGACGCCCCTGCTGTAGATGCGCCGGCTGATGAGAAAGTTGTTTTTCAGTCGCGCAAGGATGATTATGGTGTGATTAAGAGCACCATGTTGTTTGCTATGGAATCGGACCTTCAAAATCGTTTTGAGGAGTTCCCCGGGCCCTTTGAGATTCTTGAGGAACTGAAAACTATGTTTCAGACTCAGGCCCGTTCTGAGAGATATGAGATCTATGAGAAATTCTTTAACTGCAAGATGGAGGGAGTTCCGTTAGTGAGCATGCCATTAAGATGTCGGGCTACACTCAACGCCTTGAGCAACTGGACTGCAAGATTCCAGAGGAGCTCAAGATTGACAGAGTTCTGCAATCACTCCCTCCTAGGTACAAAGGTTTTGTAGTTACTCATGATCAGATTGGTTCCACTGATACGATCACTGAGATCTTCGCTAAGCTGAAAGCTGCGGAGGTGGACATCAAGAAAGATAATCATGTGTTGATGGTCAACAAGCCCTCCAGCTTTAAGAAAGGTAAGGGTGCAAAGAAGCCCTTCAAGAAGGGCAGCGACAAGCGCGTTGCCCCTGCAGAGAAGAAGCTCAAGTCTGGACCTAAGCCGGACACTGAGTGCTTCTATTGCAATGACAAGGGTCACTGGAAGCGCAACTATCCGAAGTACTTTGCGGACAAGAAGGCTGGCACCATCAAAGGTATATTTGATATACATGTTATTGATGTTTTCCTTACTAGCCCTCGTTGTAGTGCCTGGGTATTTAATACTGGTTCAGTTACTAATATTTTTAACTCGAAACAGGAGCTACGGAATAGACGCGGCTAGCGAGGGATGATGTGATAATGCGCGTTGGCAACGGATCAAGAGTTGATGTGATGGCCGTCGACACGCTCTCCTTAGTTTTACCTTCGGGATTAGTTTTAAACCTCAATAAATGTTATTATGTTCCTGCGTTGAGCATGAACATCATATCTGGATCGTGTTTATTGCAAGACGGTTATTCATTTAAATCGGAGAATAATGGTTGTTCTATTTATATGAGTAACATCTTTTATGGTCATGCACCTGCTATGAATGGTTTATTTCTTCTGAATCTCGAAAGCAATGAGACACACATCCATAACATTGAGGCTAAGAGATGCAAGGTAGATAGTGATAATACGACTTATTTGTGTCATTGCCGTCTAGGTCATATTGGTGTAAAACGCATGAAGAAACTCCATTCTGATGGACTTTTGGAGTCTCTTGATTTTGAATCATTTGACACGTGCGAACCATGCCTCATGGGCAAGATGATCAAAACCCCGTTCTCTGGAATAATGGAGTAAGCAACAGACTTGTTGGAAATCATACATACCGATGTATGCGGACCAATGAGTGTTTCGACGCGTGGTGGTTATCGCTATTTTCTCACTTTTACTGATGACTTAAGTAGATATGGGTATATCTATTTAATGAAACATAAATCTGAAACATTTGAAAAGTTCAAAGAATTTCAGAACGAAGTGGAAAACCATCGTAACAAGAAAATTAAATTTCTACAATCCGATCGTGGAGGTGAATACTTGAGTTATGATTTTCTCACGCATCTTAAAGCAAGCGGAATCGTTTCGCAACTCACGCCACCCGGAACACCACAGCGCAATGGTGTGTCTGAACGCCGGAATCGAACTTTATTGGATATGGTGCGATCGATGATGTCTCTTACAGATTTGTCGTTATCATTTTGGGGTTATGTATTAGAAACCGCTGCATTCACTTTAAATAGGGCACCATATAAATTCGTTGAGATGACACCGTATGAACTGTGGTTTGGTGCTAAACCTAAGTTGTCGTTTCTTAAAGTTTGGGGATGCGAAGCTTACGTCAAGAAGTTGATGCCGGACAAGCTCGAACCCAAAGCGGAGAAATGCGTCTTCATAGGATACCCTAAGGAAACGATTGGGTATACTTCTATCACAGATCCGAAGGCAAAGTGTTTGTCGCAAAGAATGGATCCTTTCTTGAGAAGGAGTTTCTCTCGAAAGAAGTGAGTGGGAGGAAAGTAGAGCTAGACGAGGTTATTGAACCTTCTCTTGAGTTGGAGAGTAGAGCAGCACCTGAAATTGTTCCAGTGCCGTCTGCAACAACAATATAGGAAGCTAATGACAAGGATCATGAAGCTTCGGACGATGCTACTACTGAACATCGCAGGTCGACAAGGTCGCGTGCCCCTCCTGAGTGGTACGGCAACCCTGTCTTAACTGTCTTGTTAGTAGACAACAGTGAACCTGCAAACTATGAGGAAGCAATGATGAGCCCAGACTCTAAGAAATGGCTAGAGGCCATGAAATCCGAATTGGGATCCATGAGCGAAAACCAAGTATGGACTTTGGTGGACCCTCCTAGCGACCAAAAGGCCGTTGAGTGCAAATGGATTTTCAAGAAGAAAACAGACGTGGATGGTAATGTTACTGTCTATAAAGCACGACTTGTCGCGAAAGGTTTTCAACAAGTTCAAGGTGTTGACTACGAGGAGACTTTCTCTCCCGTAGCGATGTTTAAGTCCATTCGGATTTTATTAGCAATTGCTGCGTTTCATGATTATAAAATATGGCAGATGGATGTCAAGACTGCGTTCCTCAATGGTAACATTGATGAAGAGTTGTATATGATGCAACCCGAAGGTTTTGTCGATCCCAAGGATGCTGATAAGGTGTGCAAACTTCAGCGTTCCATTTATGGGCTGAAGCAAGCATCTCGGAGTTGGAACCTTCGTTTTGATCAAGTGATCAATTGCTTTGGATTTGTTCCAAATTGCTACGAAGCTTGTATCTATAATAAAGTGAGTGGGAGCTCAGTGACATTTTTGGTACTATATGTGGATGACATATTGATTATCGGAAATGACATTGACATGCTTAACGATGTGAAGAGTTATTTGAACAAATGTTTTTCAATGAAAGACCTAGGGGAAGCTGCTTATATATTGGGCATCAAAATCTATAGAGATAGACAAAGACGCCTGATAGCTTTAAGCCAAAGTACATACCTAGACAAAGTTCTGAAAAGGTTCAGAATGGATAAGGCAAAGAAAGGTTCAGTACCTATGTTGTCAGGTAAGATATTGAGCAGGGCTCAGTGTCCAGCTACGGTAAACGATAGAGAAGATATGAGCAAAGTGCCTTATGCCTCGACCATAGGATCTATCATGTATGCCATGCTATGTACTAGACCGGATGTGTCCAATGCTCTTAGTTTGACGAGCAGATACCAAAGTGATCCAGGAGTGGAACATCGGACAGCCGTGAAGAACATCCTAAAGTATTTAAATAGAACTAAAGAAATGTTCTTAGTCTATGGAGGTGATGAACAGCTCGTCGTAAAAGGTTACGTCGATGCTAGTTTCGACACCGACAAGGATGATTCTAAATCTCGAATGTGATACGTTTATATTTTAAATGGAGGAGGTGAGTCGGAGAAGCAAAGCGTGATCACGGGATCTACAGTAGAAGCGGAATACATGGCCGCTGCAGAAGCATCAAGTGAAGGAGTTTGGATTAGGAACTTCATCACTGAGCTTGGTGTGGTTCCAAGTGCCTTGGACCCACTGGAGATATTGTGTGACAACACTAGCGCCATAGCACTGGCTAAGAACCAAGATATCATCCAAAGACCAAGCATATCAACCGCAAGTTTCATATAATTCGAGATTATATAACAGATGGAGATCTGAAGATTAGCAAAGTACATACGGATCTGAATGTCGCAGATCCGTTGACTAAACCTCTTCCACGAGCAAAACATGATCAGCACCTTAGTGCCATGGGTGTTAGATTGTTGCCAGATGTAAACTAGATTATTGACTCTAGTGCAAGTGGGAGACTGTTGGAATTATGCCCTAGAGGCAATAATAAAGATGTTATTATTATAATTCTTGTTCATGATAAAGTTTATATTCCATGCTAGAATTGTATTAAGCAGAAACTTAGATACTTGTGTGGTTTATGAACAACGTCGTGTCCCTAGTACGCCTCTATGGACTAGCTCATTGATTAATGATGGTTAAGGTTTCCTAACCATAGACATGAGTTGTCGATTAATAATGAGATCATATCATTGGGAGAATGATATGATGGAATTCCAAATCAAGCAGAGCAATTAGATCGTGTCATCGTGTTCATATTTGCGAAGCTTTTTCTTATGTCAAATATTGTATTCCTTAGACCATGAGATAATGCAACTCCCTGGTATCGGAAGAAAGCTTTGAGGTCATCAAACGTCATCCTATGAGAGGGTGATCATAAAGGTGTCTCTCAGGTGATCGAAAAGTATCTGTTGGGTTGTATATATCGAGATGGGATTTGTCCCTCCCAAGTCAGAGAGATATACTTCGGGCCCACTCGGTAATCGATATCAACACCGCTTGCAAGCACGTGGTTAAGGAGTTAATCACAAAGTGATATCGGATTACGGAGTGAGTAAAGTACTTGCTGTGAACGAGATTGAACTAGGTATGACGATACCGACGATCGAATCTCGGGCAAGTAAAATATCGCGTGACGAAGGGAATATATATGGGATTAATTGAATCCTGGCATCATGGTTCATCCGATATGATCATCGATGAATGTGTGGGAGTCAATACGGGTTTCTATACCCCGCTGTTGATATCATGTCTGCATATTCTCGAACCCGTAGGGTCACACACTTAACGTGTCTTGACGCTAGGATAGAATGGATAGTTGGTTTATGAATTTTTGTTCGGAGTCTCGGATGAGATCCAGGATGTCACGAGAGGTTCCGGAATGGTCCGGAGAATAAGATTCATATAAGGGAAAGCAGTTTTTGGATTTAGGAATTGTTTCGGATTGTTCGGTATTGTACCGGAAGCTTCTAGAGCCTTCCGGAGTGGGACCAAAGTGGCCCCACTTGTCGGGAGGGGGCATGGGCCTACGAGGGAGTGCCCTGGACGCATTGGGCCAGGGGCACAAGGACCCATAGGCCTAGCCGGCCAAGCCCTAGGGGAAACCCTAGGGAGAGCTTCTAGAAGGGGGGACTTGCCCCCCACTCCTCCCATGTGGCCGCCGGCCCTAGGCTTGGAGGAGGGGCAAGGGGGCAGCCGGCCAGCCCTCTATATAAAGAGGGCAGGGGCGCACCCTCCCCCCACACCTCCTCAAACCCTAGCCGCCTAGTTGCTGCCCTCCTCTCTCTCTCTCTCTCTCTCTCTCTCTCTCTCTCTCTCTCTCTCCCGACTGCGCGTAGGCGAAGCCCTGCCGCAGAAACTCTCCACCTTTGCACCACGCCGTCGTGCTGTAGATCCAATCTATCTCTCCACCCCACTTGCTGGACCGAGGAAGGAGGAGACGTCGAGGTGTCGTACCTGTGCATCTCTCGGAGGCATCGCCACTTGCGGTGTTGGATCGGATCGGATCGCGAGGAGGAGAAGCTAGTACGACTACATCAACCACGTTCCGTTGAATGTTCCGATGTGCGAATCTTCAAGGGTATGAAGATCTCATCTACCCCCCTCGTTGTTTGCATCTCCTAGATTAGATCTTGGCTTTCCCGTTCGCATCCGTAGAATTTTTTTGATTTAGTATGCTGCGAAACCCTT
Source organism: Avena longiglumis (assembly GCA_030063025.1). Lineage (NCBI taxonomy): Eukaryota > Viridiplantae > Streptophyta > Magnoliopsida > Poales > Poaceae > Avena > Avena longiglumis. The sequence goes on along the minus strand of CP125978.1, from coordinate 476,123,358 downwards.
CATTCATTGCTCGTCGAGTTAGCCCCATCCAGGCCAGAAGCCACAAGATGTGCTTCATGAGTGGTCCGCGGGATCCTACCTGGCACTCCACTCTGGAGCTCACCAATGATTCAGTGGCCCGCCGAGTCAGCTCAATCTTTAAGCTGAACTTAGCAGAAAACTAGGCCTGGATTTGCCCCCCTTTCAGCCATGACAGGCATGTCCCGTGGGTAAGCATCCGATTCATTGAGTCACTGCCGACATAGTTTACCCTGCGTTTACTCGCCATTATGTTTCTTTACTGATTTCATTTTGTTTGTCTTTCGCAGAATCTTGTTCACCAGGTTGATGACAGCACCGTCCCTCCTGGCGGTTATTTTGATGATCGCTCAGATGCTGACGAGGTCGAGTATGACCTGGAGTGCTTCATGCTGATCCCGCACTCTGTCGTGGCTCCTGCTTCGGTAAGACCTTTACTCAAAATCCTTTGCGAGATTGGCATGACGATGAAGATGTAGATTGTGAAGTCTTGGAGGTACTCGTCCTTTGACCAAACTTTCTGACTTGCTCCATTGAGCATTTGATTTACTCATGCAGCTGGCCAGGTTCACGAGGATCCTCCTCTTGCCATAGGTAGATATGGCAACCTCCCTGTTGCCAAGCCGAATAAGTAGCGCGGGGCCTCCTCCAGCGCTCAGCCCACAAAGAAACGCCGAGTCAATCCTGCTGCTCCTACTGCAGCCACGTCCTCCCAGACTCACAAGACCACCACATGCCGAGTCACTGTTCATCGCACCCCGTGAGATCCTATCATCTCCGGGTAACCTTAGCCGTCTATTACCTTTCATTTCCTTTTTTCTGTGTTCATTTTCTTATAGACTTCTGTTTTTATTTTCAGCACTGCTATGTCTTCCAATCAAGCTGATCCTAGTATGGTTTCTTCCCAATCAAGGCTTGTTTCTCCTCCTCGTTCTGACCCTGCCGTGCAGATCCCCGCTCGGGTCACTGCCCCATTCCCAATGAGTCTTAGAGTAAGGTTGATCCGACGGCTCGTCCAATAGAGGAGTGTTGGAATTATGCCCTAGAGGCAATAATAAAGATGTTATTATTATAATTCTTGTTCATGATAATGTTTATATTCCATGCTAGAATTGTATTAAGCGGAAACTTTAATACTTGTGTGGTTTGTGAACAACACCGTGTCCCTAGTACGCCTCTAAGGACTAGCTCATTGATTAATGATGGTTAAGGTTTCCTAACCATGGACATGAGTTGTCAATTAATAATGAGATCATATCATTGGGAGAATGATATGGTGGACAGACCCAAACTAAGCGAAGCAATTAGATCGTGTCATCGTGTTCGTATTTGCGAAGCTTTTCTTATGTCAAATATTGTATTCCTTAGACCATGAGATAATACAACTCCCTGGTATCGGAAGAAAGCTTTGAGGTCATCAAACGTCATCCTATGAGAGGGTGATCATAAAGGTGTCTCTGTGATCGGAAAGTATCTGGGTTGTATGTATCGAGATGGGATTTGTCCCTCCCAAGTCGGAGAGAGATATACTTGGGCCCACTCGTAATCGATATCAACACCTCTTGCAAGCATGTGGTTAAGGAGTTAATCACAAAGTGATATCGGATTACGAACGAGTAAAGTACTTGCTCTGAACGAGATTGAACTAGGTATGCCGATATCGACGATCGAATCTCGGGCAAGTAAAATATCGCGTGACGAAGGGAATATATATATATGGGATTGATTGAATCCTGGCATCGTGGTTCATCCGATATGATCATCGATGAGTATGTGGGAGTTAATATGGGTTTCCAGACCCCGCAGTTGATTATTGATAGAAGATCATGTCTGCATATTCTCGAACCCGAAGGTCACACACTTAACCTGTCTCGGCGCTAGGATAGAATGGATAATTTGTTTATGAGTTTTTGTTCGGAGTCTCGGATGGGATCTGGGACATCACGAGAGGTTCTAGAGTGGTCCGGAGAATAAGATTCATATAAGGCAGTGCAGTTTTTGGAGTTCAGAATTGTTCCGGGTTAATCGGCATTGTACCGGAAGCTTCTAGAACCTTCCGGAAGGGGACCAACGTGGCCCCACCTTCCGGGAGGGGGCATGAGACTATGAGGGAGTGCCCTGGCCGCATTGGGCCAGGGGCACAAGGCCCCATAGGGCCCAGCCGGCCAAAGAGAGTTTAAACTCTAGATAGACTTTCTAGAAGGGGGTTTCCTTGCCCCCACTCCTCCTCCTTTGGGGCCGCCGGCCTTGGCTTGGGGGAGGGGCTAGGGCTGCGCCCACCCCTCTATATATAGAGGGCTGGGGGCGCACCAACCCCCACACCTTCCCCTCCAACCCTAGCTGCCCTGCTGCCCTCCTCTCTCCCTCCCGACTGTTTGTAGGCGAACCCTGCTGCAGAAATTCTCCACCATATACACCACGCCGTCGCGTTGTAGATCCAACCCATCTCTCCACCATACTTGCTGGACCAAGGAAGGAGGAGACGTCGAGGTGCTTCACGTGTGCATCTCACGGAGGCACCGCCACTTGTGGTGCTAGATCGGATCGGATCGCGAGGAGGAGAAGCGAGTACGACTACATCACCCACGTTCCGACGAACGTTCCGCTGTGCGAATCTTCAAGGGTATGAAGATCTAATCCAATCTCTCTCGTTGTTTGCATCTCCTAGATTAGATCTTGGATTTCCCTCTGTTCGCATCCGCAGAAAATTTTGATTTACTATGCCGCGAAACCCGTCAGTGGTATCAGAGCTAGATCTATGCGTAGATGTGTTTCACGAGTAGAACGTAACATGGTTGTTGCGGGCGTTGATGTTTTCTGTTGCAAGCCTCTTGTTTGTGTTCTTCTTATGACGCGGGATAGTGAGATTGAAGTGGTCCAGGCCAACCTTACGTGACGTCGTTCACGAGACCGGCTCCGCACTTGACGTGTGGCTTGTTCCACACATGCGGCTGGTGGATGTCAGTTTCTCTCACTATAGTTGTTATGGGATTAACACCGGAGTTTGGCAACCATAATATCTCCGTTGTGGCTTTCCGTAGGTAAGAATCGTTCTTAGCATCTACTCCCATAAGCCACGTAAAACATGCAACAACAAAGTAGAGGCGTCTAACTTGTTTTTGCAGGGAGTGTTTTCTGTGATATGGTATGGCCCAAGATGTGATGTGTATGTTGTATGCAATGATCATGTTTTGTAATGTTTCACGACTTGCATGTCGATGAGTACACAACCGGCAGGAGCCATATGGTTGTCTTTATAATTGTGTATGACCTGTGTGTCAACTTCTTATACGCCATGTAATAGCTTTACTTTATCGCTAAGTAGTTAGCTATAGTTGTAGTTGCTATTCGTGGTGGAGACAATCATGGTGGAGTGATGGAGATCATGATGGAACGCACAAGATGGAGATCATTGTGCGGAGATTGGCTATACCATGTCACATAAAATTATATGCATGTGATGTTTATACTTTTATGTATCTTATTATGCTTAGATCGCGACAGTAGCATTATAAGATGATTCCTCACTTAAAGATCAAGATAAAACTATGTTCTCCCCAAGTATGCACCGTTCCAAAAGTTCGTCGTGTCCAAGCATCACGTGATGATCGGGTGCTATAGACTCTACGCTCACATACAACGGGTGCAAGCCAGTTTTGCACACGCGGAAATACTTGGGTCTAACTTGACGAGCCTAGCATGTACAGACATGGCCTTGGAACACATGAGCTGAAAGGTTAAGCATGAGTCATATGAATGATATGATCGACACTTCGTTGTCCACCATTTAAACCACATCTCTTCTCGTGATGATCGGATTAGGTGTGGTGAATTTGGATCATGTTCACTAAACAACTTGAGGGATGTTGAATTTAGTGGGAGTTCATCTAGTAATTTGATTAATTTGAACTACTTATCATGAACATAGTCTAAATTGTACTTGTAAATACTGTAGATCACATGGCCAAGTCCAACTTCAACTTCAACGTTTTTGCTGAGAAGGAAAAGCTTAGAAAGAATGGGTCTAACTTCACCAATTGGTTCCGCAATCTAAGAATCATTCTCTCTGGCGGTCAAAAGGACTATGTCCTTGGGAAAGCGTTAGGTGACCCTCGTCAGAATGCACCGATGAGAAAAGCCTATCAGTCGTGCAAAGATGATTATGGTGTGATTAAGAGCACCATGTTGTTTGCTATGGAACTGGAACTTCAAAATCGTTTTGAAGACTATCCCGGGCCCTTTGAGATTCTCGAAGAGCTGAAAACCATGTTTCAGACTCAGGCCCGCTCTGAGAGATATGAGATCTCTAAGAAGTTCTTTAACTGCAAGATGGAGGAAGGGAGTTCCGTTAGTGAGCACGCCATTAAGATGACGGGCTACACTCAACGCCTTGAGCAACTGGAATGCACGATTCCAGAGGAGCTCAAGATTAACAGGGTTCTGCAATCACCCTCCTCCTACAAAAGTTTTGTAGTGACTCATAATCAGATTGGTTCCACTGATACGATCACCGAGCTCTTCGCAAAGCTGAAGGCCGCGGAAGTGGACATCAAAAAGGATAATCATGTGTTGATGGCCAACAAGCCCACCTTTAAGAAAGGTAAGGAAAGAAGCCCTTCAAGAAGGGCGCAAGCGCATCGCCCTGAGAAGAAGCTCAAGTCTGGTCCTAAGCCGACACCGAGTGCTTCTATTGCAAGGACAAGGGTCATGGAAGCAATCGTCCAAGTACTTAGCGGACAAGAAGGCTGGCACCATCAAAGGTATATTTGATATACATGTTATTGATGTTTTCCTTACTAGCCCTCGTTGTAGTGCCTGGGTATTTGATACCGGTTCAGTTGCTAATATTTGTAACTCAAAATAGGAGCTACGAAATAGATGGCGGCTTGCGAGGGATGAGGTGACGATGCGCGTTGGCAACGGATCAAGAGTTGATGTGATGGTCGTCGGCATGCTCTCTTTAGTTTTACCTTCGGGATTAGTTTTAAACCTTAATAAGTGTTATTATGTGCCTGCGTTGAGCATGAACATTATTTCTGGATCTTGTTTATTGCAAGATGGTTATTCATTTAAATCGGAGAATAATGGTTGTTCTGTTAATATGAGTAACATATTTTATGGTCATGCACCTATTGTGAATGGTTTATTTCTCCTTAATCTCGAAAGGGATGAAACACACATCCATAACATTGAGGCTAAGATATGCAAAGTAGATAGTGATAATACTACTTATTTGTGGCACTGTCGTCTAGGTCATATTGGTGTAAAGCGCATGAAGAAACTCCATTCTGATGGACTTTTGGAGTCTCTTGATTTTGAATCATTTGACACATGCGAACCATGCCTCATGGGCAAGATGATCAAAACCCCGTTCTCCGGTATGATGGAGAGAGCAACGGACTTGTTGGAAATCATACATACCGATGTATGCGGACCGATGAGTGTTTCGACGCGCGGTGGATATCGCTATTTTCTCACTTTTACCGATGACTTAAGTAGATATGGGTATATCTATTTAATGAAACATAAATCTGAAACATTTGAAAAGTTCAAAGAATTTCAGAATGAAGTGGAGAACCATCGTAACAGAAAGATTAAGTTTCTACGATCCGATCGTGGAGGTGAATATTTGAGTTATGATTTTCTTACGCATCTTAAAGCAAGTGAAATCGTTTCACAACTCACGCCACCCGGAACACCACATCGCAATGGTGTGTCTGAACGTCGGAATCGAACCTTATTAGATATGGTCCGATCAATGATGTTTGTTACTGATTTGCCGTTATCATTTTGGGGTTATGCATTAGAAACCGCTGCATTCACTTTAAATAGGGCTCCATCTAAATCCGTTGAGACGACACCGTATGAACTGTGGTTTGGTGCTAAACCTAAGTTGTCGTTTCTTAAAGTTTAGGGATGCTAAGCGCCAAGAAGTTGATGCCGACAAGCTCGAACCCAAAGCGAGAAATGCGTCTTCATAGGATACCCTAAGGAAACTATTGGGTATACCTTCTATCACGTAACCAAGGCAAAGTGTTTGTCGAAGAACGGTTCCTTTCTTGAGAAGGAGTTTCTCTCGAAAGAAGTGAGTGGGAGGAAAGTAGAGCTAGACGAGGTTATTGAACCTTCTCTTGAATTGAGAGTAGCGCAGCACCTGAAATTTTTCGATGCCTTTGCACCAACAATAGAGGAAGCTAATGACAAGGATCATGAAGCTTGGACGATGTCGCTCGAGCGTCGCAGGTCGACAAGGTCGCGTGCCCTCCCCGAGTGGTACGGCAACTCTGTCTTGACTGTCTTGTTAGTAGAAGACGTGAACCCTCGAACTATGAGGAAGCGATGATGAGCCTGACTCGAGAAATGACTAGAAGCCATGAACCGAATTGGGATCCATGAGCGAAAACCAAGTATGGACTTTGGTGGACCCTCCTAGCGACCGAAAGGCCGTTGAGTGCAAATGGATCTTCAAGAAGAAAACGGACGCGGATGGTAATGTTACCGTCTATAAAGCACGGCTTGTTGCGAAAGGTTTTCGACAAGTTCAAGGTGTTGACTACGATGAGACTTTCTCTCCCGTAGCGATGTTTAAGTCCATTCGTATTTTATTAGCAATTGGTGCGTTTCATGATTATGAAATATGGCAGATGGATGTCCAAACTACGTTCCTCAATGGAAACATTGATGAAGAGTTGTATATGATGCAACCCGAAGGTTTTGTTGATCCTAAGGATGCTGATAAAGTATGCAAACTTCAGCGTTCCATTTATGGACTGAAGCAAGCATCTCGGAGTTGGAACCTTCGTTTTGATCAAGTGATCAAGAGCTTTGGATTTGTTCCAAATTGCTACGAAGCTTGTATCTACAAGAAAGTGAGTGGGAGCTCGGTGACGTTTCTGGTACTATATGTGGATGACATATTGATTATTGGAAATGACATCAACATGCTTAACGATGTGAAGAGTTATTTGAACAAGTGTTTTCAATGAAAGACCTAGGTGAAGCTGCTTATATATTGGGCATCAAAATCTATAGAGATAGACAAAGACGCCTGATAGCTTTAAGCCAGAGTACATACCTAGACAAAGTTCTGAAAAGGTTCAGAATGGATAAGGCAAAGAAAGGTTCAGTGCCTATGTTGTCAGGTAAGATATTGAGCAAGGCTCAAAGGTCCATACCAGAAATGATAGGGAAGCTATGAGCAAAGTGCCTTATGCCTCACCATAGGTTCCATCATGTATGCCATGATGTGTACTAGGCGGATGTGTCCAATGCTCTTAGTTTGACGAGCAGTATCAAAGTGATCCGGAGTGGAACATCGACAGCCGTGAAGAACATCCTAAAGTACCTAAATAGAACTAAAGAAATGTTCTTAGTTTATGGGGGTGATGAACAACTCGTCGTAAAAGGTTACGTCGACGCTAGTTTTGACACCGACAAGGATGATTCTAAATCTCAGACACGTGTATATTTTGAATGGAGGAGCTATGAGCTGGAGAAGCTGCAAGCAAAGCGTGATCGCGGGATCTACAATGAAGCGAATACATGGCTGCTGCAGCGTCAAGTGAAGGAGTTTGGATCAGTAACTTCATCACTGAGCTTGGCGTGGTTCCAAGTGCATTGGACCCACTGGAGATATTGTGTGACAACACTGGCGCCATAGCACTCGCTAAGGAACCAAGATATCATCCAAAGACCAAGCATATCAACCGCAAGTTTCATATAATCCGAGATTGTTAGGGTCCCGACCTGATAAGGTAGAGTCCTCCTGTGTTTTACAATGCTAGTCCCTGGATCAATAGCTAGCATCCACAGTAAGATGTAATATCAAGAAACAAAGGTCATAATATAACTTTATAACCAGGAATAACATAATTTTTATTACATCAAACTTAGCTCATTACATTATATTGCAGCGGAATAACATTAGGTATGAGTCCATCATCTTCAAAATGCCACAGGCAGATGTTGGTTGTAGACTTTGTAATCCTAAACAATCAATCTTCTCTAAACAATCAAACCCGCAACATAAGTTACACCACAAAGGGTCAATACATTTTAATTGTATTGGCAAGTGATACTATGGTAGTATAGTGGAGTTTATCATCTATATGCATTTGGCTAAGTGGAGTTGAGGCTTGCATTGCTCAAAATAGATTTTTCTTATCATTTTGAAAATACTAAGTTTTGTTTGGCAAAACTTTCCAAGACATCTACTAATCAAAGACGGTGATCCACTCAGGCATCTACCAATCAAAGATCAAGATTTGCTTGGCAAAACAATTTTCTTCAATCTAAGTTTTCAAGATCCTTGTCTCAAGCCATCTTTCCATCAAAGATTGAAGAATACACACAAACCCTTGTTCACCCACAAGTTTTTATTTAGAAATTGGAATGATGAGATTCTTGATTGCTTCCATGTCTTGATGCTCAAATTGTCCTTTACTGTGGACATGGCTAAGTACTTAGGTTTTACACTGCAGAGGTGGTGCACTTTACCCACAAGTCTTGGTTTCCCAAGTCAAAATCTTTCGAAGCCTTCCTTAGACCAAAATGGACGCGCTCCAACCTATCAAAACACTACCACCCACCGTCCATTTGGCTAAGTTCTTGCAACCTATATGATCATGGCAGAGCCCATATTGCCAAGTGGTTGCACTTGAAGCTTCTCAACACTTGACATCTCAAATCCCTTTGTTTCCTGGGTGGCATTCCACAAGTGAGATACACAATCCAAGTCCATGGCCTTGTGAACCACTCAACCATTCTCCACCAATCTACTCCATTCCACCCAGGTGATTCATTAACTTAGTTGTTTTATTAGACAAAATCACAAGTCCTTAGACTTAGAATATTTTCCATAGTGTGAATATATATTCCACCCATGTTTTCTATTAGCTAGGCTAAGCTTGGTAGTAGTAGGAGTCTCTAACTTAGGAAAATTCTACTAAGGATTCATCTACTAGATTTTCCTATAGCAAGATCTATACTTAGCAAAATCCATGCAAGTTTTACTTAACAAAATCACTAATGCATAGTGAAAGTAATAGGACAAAAAGTATGAAGCATCACTTGCCTTTTTGGTAGAGTATAGGTTCACCTCTTGATCTTTGCAAAAATCACACTCTTCAAGTCACTACAAATCAATCAAGCAAGGCACAACTCAATCTACCAATCAAGCAAAACAATACACATAAATAACAATGTCAAAGAAATGCATGCAAGCATGCCCAGCTTCGTTTTGTTTGAAAAAGTGGTTCCTAGTGGGTCATAGTCATTTGGGTACATCTAATGGTCATTTCCTAAAGTGGCTAAGTCATTTGCAAAAGGTTTCATTTTGAAACCATTTTCAAAACAAAGTGTTATTTTTATGTGGTGTAGAAATATTTTTACTAAGGCATTAGCCCATAGGATTCACCAAATGAGTTGCTATTGCAAAACTTGGTGTTTTTGGGTCTGTAGGTTTGGTCCAAATCATCTACCCAAAAGTTTTTCTTCCATAAACATTTCTATAATAAAATTAGTGAGTTTATTTGGCTAGAAAATGGCTAAGTTAAATAATTCAACTTAATTCTCACAAAAATCATTTTTAACACTATTGGTTGGTTCCTAGGGTCAGTAGGGTCACAATAAACTAATTGGCAAAGGTTTGATCTCAAAATTCACTTTTAAATGATTTTTATAATGTTAGCAAGCACACAAAAGAATCTGCAAATTCAAACAAGCTAACAAATACTATTTGACAATCTAAGGGTAGTGTTGGCTAGGTCTTGTTCTCCTGAATCTTTTGATATAAAATTTGTCAAATTTGGACGGTGGTTTGAAGTTATAAGGATTTGAAAATCACAACTAAATCTGTTTTCAACTGCTTTTAGACCAAATAACGGACACGTGTCCTAATCTTACTCGCCGATACCGCTTCGTTGGATCAGCCGAGGAACGTTGGATCTAATTTAAATCGTATGCGGTCCAGAGGACATACCTTCGTGTAAATGATCTAATCGTGGCCGCTAAGTTTAGATCGAACGGTACTGGTATGTTTGACCACAGTCGGGCGCCAATGACAATGCGGCTCTGCAACGGCGGCGCCGGCGATAAAGGTAGTAAGGTACGAAGTGAGGACGCCACCGTGATTGCGAGGACGAGGTGATGCTCGGCGTGGTCGGTTGATCGCGGGCGCACTAGGGTTGCATCAATTTCTCACGGAGTTGGAAACGGCGCCGGCTCTGGTTTTGCTGAAGTCGACACTACGTATCACCCTATGGTAAAACAAAGGCATGGTTAGATGAGGGAGGTCACGGAGAGGTTACGTGCATGAACTAGAAGGTACGCGGTCGGAATTACCTGTGGAGCTCGTCGGAAAGAAACCGACAGTGGCGGTAGGAGTCGTCGCTGCAGATTGCCCTACGGTAAGACAGGAGCACAGTTAGATGTGCGATTTCAAGGCGATGCTGAGTGCGTGAACGGGAGGGATCGGGGCGGTCTGGTTCACCTGAGATTTGTCGCCGGAGTTGAAGACAGACGGCGGCGATGCTGAAGTTTGTTGTTGGCGAGGCTTAGGGGTGCCCGCGGGTGCACTGTGACTGCAGAAGAGTATGCTGGGGGTTGCTGATCACCGTTGCGTGCTCGAGGAGGTAGGAGAGGGCGTGTGTTGGCCGGAATTTGCGAGAGGGCTCGTCGGAGACGAAGCCGTTCGAGAACGAATTGCGACGGCCTGGGGGCGTGTCGAGGAGGAGCGTCTGGGGGAAACAGAAGAGGAGAGAGGGGCGATTTAAAACAGTATGGTCACAGGGGGAATTAAGGTGGCGTTAACGCGAATTGACGCCCGCGAAGTTACTGCAGCAACGGCAGCGAGGGAGGAGGCGTGGTCGTCGCGCGAGGAAGAAGGAGAACTGTGGAGGAGGTCCACTGGTCAGTGTGGAAAAAGATTCGAGAGAAGGTCCACCCGTCAGTGTCTGCGTGGGTTGCTTCTGGGGTGAGAAAAACGGTTCGGGGAGGGGAGAGGGAGCTGGGCTGGACTGATGGGCTTTGTGGGCTGGGTAGTTGGGTTGCTGTTGTTTCCCTTTTTTTTTGTACTGAAACATTTTCCTTTTTCCATTTTATTTACTGATTTGAATTTCATTTCACAATTCAAACAACAAGACAATCATTCAAATAATTCAAACTATTGTAATGAGTTTTTGGTTCTGTTTATCATCATAATTCACATTCTAAAATAGAATATTATTTTAAATCTTTTTAGGTTCCATTTATTAATTAAATAAATGGACCATTAGTTATTTAATAAAATAGGGTTTGTTTTAATTAATAAAAACTTCATTTAAAGTTCAAATATTTTCAAAACCCAATCAGTAGGTTTTATTTGGAAATAATGAATACTTAAAATACTTGTTTAAAATAAAATAACATTTTATTATAGGGTCCATTAATAATTAAATAAAATGGCCTTAGTTATTAAATCAAATAGGGTTTGATTTTTATTAATAAAATCTTTATTTGAAACCTAAATATTTTCAAAATCAAATTAGTAGGTTTAATTTGGGAAATATATATAATAATCGGAAATTTGTTTTAAAACAAAATAACCTTTTATTTTAGTATCCATTATTAAGTATTATAATAGACTTTCATTATTAAATCCAATAGGATTTGTTTTATTGAGAATATTTATTCTAAAAACTAAAGTAAAGTCAAAACATTTTAGTAGATGTTATTTGTGAATATAAAATACTTAGAAGACTTTATTTTAAATAATTTAATAAGTTTTGATGTTTCAATTAAATTGGTGAGACCTTTTATTTTAAAAGAGTTTGGATATTAATTTTATTATTTAATTTAAATAGACCTTTGTTATTTTTATTCAAACTAAATGTTTTAATTCCCAAAGTTTGGTCAAGGTTTAAATTGGCATTTATTAAATAATCTTTATTTATAAAACTTCTATTTCATTTGAAAATAAATCTTCTCATTTAATTGTTTCAAAGTAGTATTTCCAAATGTTTTTATTATATGTTTATCTTTTTTTTAAATCTCTTTAGGTTTATTTTAATTCAAATGGGTTTGCAGTTCCAATTGAATTCAAAAGTTTCTTCCGCTCAAAATTAACAAAGTTTTATTTTATTAATTTATTTTCACATTACAAGATTTGGAAAATCTTGGGATGTGACAGGCTACCACCCTTAAAATAAATCTCGTCCCGAGATTTGGGAAAGGTAGGGTTGCAAACAAGTTCAAACAACTAGGGTACTACCACCCTTAAAATTTTCAAACAAAATTTACATATTGGCCTTCTTGGGTCGGAAATTTCTCTATGTTAAACTTTTGCTTTATTCCTATGCTTGACTCATGGACCAAGATTGAGCTTCTCCATAGGCTTGTTCAACTTGTTCTTCATCCTTTCCGGAGCTTGCTTGCATAATGTCCTGGATTCTTGCATTGAAACAATTAATGTCCTTGAGTTCTTTATGTGGCTCTTTTGGGCAAGTTGCTACAAAGTGACCTGGTTCATTACAGTTGTTACACCATACTTGGTCAATTCCTTTGTTCTTTATGTTCCCTGGGCATCCACTGGAGTAGTGTCCCATTTCATTACATTTACGACATTGTACAAGGCTCATGTCTTGCTTGGGTTTCTTGATTTTCCTTGATCCTTTGAATTGGGTTGTTTTGCTTGGAAGTAGTAGTGGTCCTTTCCCTTTGGTAGACTTGGATCCTTCTTGTTTCCTTTGTTCTACCATGGCATAAATAGGACATAGACCAGGAGTATGATCACTTCCTTCACAAAGATAGCAAGTAGCTTGAGAGGTAGGGCATTCTCCAACAGGATGATCTTCATCACAATTTGGGCATTGTCCTTCATGCTCCTTGGAAGTATGATCCTTGTCTCCACAAATAATGCAAGCTGGGGCTCCATCTAGAACAACATTCCTTTCATTCTTGCTATCATACTCTCTTCTAGGTAAGTTTTCTTCCATGCTAATCATTTGATTAGTCACCTTAAGCATCAATTGGGACTGTTCCTCTAGAAACCTTTGCAGTGCTGGATCTTCATTATTATTGTTGGCTAAGAACTGAGCTGTCAATTGATTCAATTGATGTTGAGTTGCTATGAGTTCTCCCAGGTGTCACTTGGTTGGTGTTGATGTCATCAACCTTGGAATCCTTTTGGGGTAGTCATCTGTTTGGGTTTGAAGGGAGATTAGAATAGGCAAGATATTTCTAATGAGATATTTCTAATCACACATATCTCAATTCACACAAACAATGTGCATGCAATCACAAACCAAACATTTCACTCAAACAAGGTTCAAGTACATACTTAGGCAACAAAATATTTTTTTTTTTTTTTTTTTTTTTTTTTTTTTTTTTTTTTTGTTACACCACATAAGTTGGTGTGTTTTGTTCTTAGCTAAAATATGGTGGTCCATCTAATGGTTTACTTGTGATTTTCCTTTCTTTCTTGGTTGGTTCTTCTTTCTACATTATATCTTGGTTTCCTTTAGGAAAACTCTTGGTTACAATACTTCAAAGTTGTTGATGGTTTCTTCTTATTTTGCATTCCCTCAGTCTCTAAATCTTAAGTAAGAAGTCCCTGTCTAACTCGTGGTCCTTAGTAGTTTCCAAGTTAGAAGTCCTTGGTGAGAATGCCGAAGATGTTGAAGTCATTAGAGCTGAAGATGTTGAAGTCATTAGAGTTGAAGAAGTTGAAGAAGTCTTTGCCCATGATGTAGTCTTTGGCCATGGGTAGGTTTTTCCATCAAGTTTGAAAATAGAAGAGATGTAGAGTTGAAACCAAAATGGTTGAGGAAAGAGTTTACAAGTGTTTTTGTAAATAAGTTTTTGGAACAAAATATATCTCCTATTTTTCTAAGGGTTTTTGTCCAATCCTAGGGTTTACAAATCCTACAGGCAACACAATGCTCTGATACCATCTGTTAGGGTCCCAACCTGATAAGGTAGAGTCCTCCTGTGTTTTACAATGCTAGTCCCTGGATCAATAGCTAGCATCCACAGTAAGATGTAATATCAAGAAACAAAGGTCATAATATAACTTTATAACCAGGAATAACATAATTTTTATTACATCAAACTTAGCTCATTACATTATATTGCAGCGGAATAACATTAGGTATGAGTCCATCATCTTCAAAATGCCACAGGCAGATGTTGGTTGTAGACTTTGTAATCCTAAACAATCAATCTTCTCTAAACAATCAAACCTGCAACGTACAAGTTACAGCCACAAAGGGTCAATACATTTGAATTGTATTGGCAAGTGATACTATGGTAGTATAGTGGAGTTTATCATCTATATGCATTTGGCTAAGTGGAGTTGAGGCTTGCATTGCTCAAAATAGATTTTTCTTATCATTTTGAAAATACTAAGTTTTGTTTGGCAAAAACTTTCCAAGACATCTACTAATCAAAGACTGGTGATCCACTCAGGCATCTACCAATCAAAGACTGAAGATTTGCTTAAAACAATTTTCTTCAATCTAAGTTTTCAAGATCCTTGTCTCAAGCCATCTTTCCATCAAAGATTGAAGAATACACACAAACCCTTGTTCACCCACAAGTTTTTATTTAGAAATTGGAATGATGAGATTCTTGATTGCTTCCATGTCTTGATGCTCAAATTGTCCTTTACCAGGACATGGCTAAGTACTTAGGTTTTACACTGCAGAGGTGGTGCACTTTACCCACAAGTCTTGGTTTCCCAAGTCAAAATCTTTCAGAAGCCTTCCTTAGACCAAAATGGACGCTACTCCAACCTATCAAAACACTACCACCCACTGTCCATTTGGCTAAGTTCTTGCAACCTATATGATCATGGCAGAGCCCATATTGCCAAGTGGTTGCACTTGAAGCTTCTCAACACTTGACATCTCAAATCCCTTTGTTTCTGGGTGGCATTCCACAAGTGAGATACACAATCCAAGTCCATGGCCTTGTGAACCACTCAACCATTCTCCACCAATCTACTCCATTCCACCCAGGTGATTCATTAACTTAGTTGTTTTATTAGACAAAATCACAAGTCCTTAGACTTAGAATATTTTCCATAGTGTGAATATATATTTCACCCATGTTTTCTATTAGCTAGGCTAAGCTTGGTAGTAGGAGTCTCTAACTTAGGAAAATTCTACTAAGGATTCATCTACTAGATTTTCCTATAGCAAGATCTATACTTAGCAAAATCCATGCAAGTTTTACTTAACAAAATCACTAATGCATAGTGAAAGTAATAGGACAAAAGTATGAAGCATCACTTGCCTTTTGGTAGAGTATAGGTTCACCTCTTGATCTTTGCAAAATCACACTCTTCAAGTCACTACAAATCAATCAAGCAAGGCACAACTCAATCTACCAATCAAGCAAAACAATACACATAAATAACAATGTCAAAGAAATGCATGCAAGCATGCCAAGCTTTGTTTTGTTTGAAAAGTGGTTCCTAGTGGGTCATAGTCATTTGGGTACATCTAATGGTCATTTCCTAAAGTGGCTAAGTCATTTGCAAAGGTTTCATTTTGAAACCATTTTCAAAACAAAGTGTTATTTTATGTGGTGTAGAAATATTTTTACTAAGGCATTAGCCCATAGGATTCACCAAATGAGTTGCTATTGCAAAACTTGGTGTTTTTGGGTCTGTAGGTTTGGTCCAAATCATCTACCCAAAAGTTTTTCTTCCATAAACATTTCTATAATAAAATTAGTGAGTTTATTTGGCTAGAAAATGGCTAAGTTAAATAATTCAACTTAATTCTCACAAAAATCATTTTTAACACTATTGGTTGGTTCCTAGGGTCAGTAGGGTCACAATAAACTAATTGGCAAAGGTTTGATCTCAAAATTCACTTTTAAATGATTTTTATAATGTTAGCAAGCACACAAAAGAATCTGCAAATTCAAACAAGCTAACAAATACTATTTGACAATCTAAGGGTAGTGTTGGCTAGGTCTTGTTCTCCTGAATCTTTTGATATAAAATTTGTCAAATTTGGACGTGTGGTTTGAAAGTTATAAGGATTTGAAAATCACAACTAAACTGTTTTCAAATGCTTTTAGACCAAATAACGGACACGTGTCCTAATCTTACTCGCCGATACTGCTTCGTTGGATCAAGCGCCGAGGAACGTTGATCTAATTTAAATCGTATGTCCAGAGGACATACCCTTCGCGGTAAATGATCTAATCGTACGCTAAGTTTAGATCGAACGATCGGGTATGTTTCGACCACGGCGCCACAAGGACAACATGGCGGCGGTTTGCTTCACGGCGGCGATAAAGGTAGTAAGGTACGGCGAGGACGCCACCGTGATTGCGAGGACGAGGTGATGCTCGCGTGGTCGGTTGATCGCGGCACTAGGGTTGCATCAATTTCTCACCGGAGTTGGAAACGGCGTCGAGCGGCTCTGGTTTTGGTTGAAGTCGACACTACAGATCACCCTATGGTAAAACAAAGGCATGGTTAGATGAGGGAGGTCACGGAGAGGTTACGTGCATGAACTAGAAGGTACGGGGCGGTCGGAATTACCCTGTGGAGCTCGTCGGAAAAGAAACCGACAGTGGCGGTAGGAGTCGTCGCTGCAGATTGCCCTACGGTAAGACAGGAGCACAGTTAGATGTGCGATTTCAAGGCGATGCTGAGTGCGTGAACGGGAGGGATCGGGGCGGTCTGGTTCACC
Source organism: Avena longiglumis (assembly GCA_030063025.1). Taxonomy (NCBI): domain Eukaryota; kingdom Viridiplantae; phylum Streptophyta; class Magnoliopsida; order Poales; family Poaceae; genus Avena; species Avena longiglumis. The sequence goes on along the minus strand of CP125978.1, from coordinate 476,106,655 downwards.
TGAGATTTGTCGCCGGAGTTGAAGACAGACGGCGGCGATGCTGTAGTTTGTTGTTGGCGAGGCTTAGGGGTGCCCGCGGGTGCACTGTGACTGCAGAAGAGTATGCTGGGGGTTGCTGATCACCGTTGCGTGCTCGAGGAGGTAGGAGAGGGCGTGTGTTGGCCGGAATTTGCGAGAGGGCTCGGAGACGAAGCCGTTCGAGAACGAATTGCGACGGCCTGGGGGCGTGTCGAGGAGGAGCGTCTGGGGGAAACAGAAGAGGAGAGAGGGGCGATTTAAAACAGTATGGTCACAGGGGGAATTAAGGTGGCGTTAACGCGAATTGACGCCCGCGAAGTTACTGCAGCAACGGCAGCGAGGGAGGAGGCGTGGTCGTCATGAGGAAGAAGGAGAACTGTGGAGGAGGTCCACCGTCGCTGTGGAAAAAGATTCGAGAGAAGGTCCACCCGTGCGTTGTCTGCGTGGTTGCTTCGGGTGAGAAAACGGTTCGGGAGGGAGAGGGAGTCTGACTGATGGGCTTTGTGGGTAGTTGGGTTGTTGTTTCTTTTTTTTTGTACTGAAACATTTTCCTTTTTCCATTTTATTTACTGATTTGAATTTCATTTCACAATTCAAACAACAAGACAATCATTCAAATAATTCAAACTATTGTAATGAGTTTTTGGTTCTGTTTATCATCATAATTCACATTCTAAAATAGAATATTATTTTAAATCTTTTTAGGTTCCATTTATTAATTAAATAAATGGACCATTAGTTATTTAATAAAATAGGGTTTGTTTTAATTAATAAAAACTTCATTTAAAGTTCAAATATTTTCAAAACCCAATCAGTAGGTTTTATTTGGAAATAATGAATACTTAAAATACTTGTTTAAAATAAAATAACATTTTATTATAGGGTCCATTAATAATTAAATAAAATGGCCTTAGTTATTAAATCAAATAGGGTTTGATTTTTATTAATAAAATCTTTATTTGAAACCTAAATATTTTCAAAATCAAATTAGTAGGTTTAATTTGGGAAATATATATAATAATCGGAAATTTGTTTTAAAACAAAATAACCTTTTATTTTAGTATCCATTATTAAGTATTATAATAGACTTTCATTATTAAATCCAATAGGATTTGTTTTATTGAGAATATTTATTCTAAAAACTAAAGTAAAGTCAAAACATTTTAGTAGATGTTATTTGTGAATATAAAATACTTAGAAGACTTTATTTTAAATAATTTAATAAGTTTTGATGTTTCAATTAAATTGGTGAGACCTTTTATTTTAAAAGAGTTTGATATTAATTTTATTATTTAATTTAAATAGACCTTTGTTATTTTTATTCAAACTAAATGTTTTAATTCCCAAAGTTTGGTCAAGGTTTAAATTGGCATTTATTAAATAATCTTTATTTATAAAACTTCTATTTCATTTGAAAATAAATCTTCTCATTTAATTGTTTCAAAGTAGTATTTCCAAATGTTTTTATTATATGTTTATCTTTTTTTAAATCTCTTTAGGTTTATTTTAATTCAAATGGGTTTGCAGTTCCAATTGAATTCAAAAAGTTTCTTCTGGCTCTGAAAATTAACAAAGTTTTATTTTATTAATTTATTTTCACATTACAAGATTTGGAAAATCTTGGGATGTGACAGAGATTATATAGCAGATGGAGATATGAAGATTAGCAAAGTACATACAGATCTGAATGTCGCAGATCCATTGACTAAACCTCTTCCACGTGTAAAACATGATCAGCACCTCAGTGCCATGGGTGTGAGATTGTTGCCAGATGTAAACTAGATTATTGACTCTAGTGCAAGTGGGAGACTGTTGGAAATATTCCCTAGAGGCAATAATAAAGATGTAATTATTATTATTCTTGTTCATGATAATGTTTATATTCCATGCTAGAATTGTATTAAGTGGAAACTTTAATACTTGTGTGGTTTGTGAATAACACCGTGTCCCTAGTACGCCTCTAAGGACTAGCTCATTGATTAATGATGGTTAAGGTTTCCTAACCATGGACATGAGTTGTCAATTAATAATGAGATCATATCATTGGGAGAATGATATGGTGGACAGACCCAAACTAAGCGAAGCAATTAGATCGTGTCATCGTGTTCGTTTTTGTGAAGCTTTTCTTATGTCAAATATTGTATTCCTTAGACCATGAGATAATACAACTCCCTGGTATCGGAAGAAAGCTTTGAGGTCATCAAACATCATCCTATGAGAGGGTGATCATAAAGGTGTCTCTCAGGTGATGGGAAAGTATCTCATGGTTGTATGTATCGAGATGGGATTTGTCCTCCCAAGTCGGAGAGATATACTGGCCCACTCGTAATCGATATCAACACCGCTTGCAAGCATGTGGTTAAGGAGTTAATCACAAAGTGATATCGGATTACGAACGAGTAAAGTACTTGCCGTGAACAGATTGAACTAGGTATGACGGTGCAAGCGATCGAATCTCGCAAGTAAAATATCACGACGAAGGGAATATATATATGGGATTGATTGAATCGGCATCATGGTTCATCCGATATGATCATCGATGAATGTGTGAGTCAATATGGGTTTCACTCACCTGTTGATTATTGATAGAAGATCATGTCGCATATTCTCGAACCCGAGGTCACACACTTAACGTGTCTCGACGCTAGGATAGATTGGATAATTGTTTTATGAGTTTTTGTTCGAGTCTCGGATGGGATCCGGGACATCACGAGGTTCGGAGTGGTCCGGAGAATAAGATTCATATAAGGCGGCAATTTTTGGAGTTGAATTGTTCAAGTTAATCGATGTATTGCAGAAGCTTCTAGAACCTTCCGTAAGGGGACCAACGTGGCCCCACCTTCCGGGGGGCATGGGCCTATGAGGGAGTGCCTGACGCGCATTGGGCCGGGGCACAAGGCCCCATAGGGCCCAGTGCCTAGAGAGGTTTAAACTCGAGATAGAGTTTCTAGAAGGGGGTCTTGCCCCCACTCCTCCTCCTTTAGGGCCGTCGGCCTTGGCTTGGGGGAGGGGCTAGTGCTGAGCCCACCCCTCTATATATAGAGGGCTGGGGGCGCACCAACCCCCCACACCTTCCCCTCCAACCCTAGCTGCCCTGCTGCCCTCCTCTCTCCCTCCCGAATGTTTGTAGGCCTCACGCAGAAATTCTCCACCATATACACCACGCCGTCGTGTTGTAGATCCAATCCGTCTCTCCACCATACTTGCTGGAACGAGGAAGGAGGAGACGTCGAGGTGCTGCACGTGTGCATCTCACGGAGGCACCGCCACTTGTGGTGCTAGATCGGATCGGATCGCGAGGAGGAGAAGCGAGTACGACTACATCACCCACGTTCCGAAGAACGTTCCGCTGTGCGAATCTTCAAGGGTATGAAGATCTAATCCAATCTCTATCATTGTTTGCATCTCCTAGATTAGATCTTGGCTTTCCCTCTGTTCGCATCCGTAGAAAATTTTGATTTACTATGCCGCGAAACCCGTCAAGGAGACCCGGCCTCCTTCTCTAGTTGCTCTCTTTGATCAGGACCTAGGACTCGGCGTCAGCAACATCGGTGCTGAGTCCGCCTAGAATACACCTGTTACCACTTCTTCTATTATTAATCTGCCAGTTGATCCAATCATTGCTCCCCCGCTAGTTGTCGAGCCTGCTCAGTCGGCTCTGTTATCTTCCCATACCAGTTCCAGACCTGCTCCTCCCGACTCTTTGGCTAAGGATAAGACCCGGCCTGCTGCTCAAGGCCAAACTCGTTCCACGCCCAACAAGCCATCAGCCTCTAGGTAGATGACCTTGATCTACGCCCCCAGGCTCCGTTCCGCAGATTCGGCCCACACCATCAACAACGACACCTGCTCCGGCGGGTCAGTTGGGCGAATCTGTCGCTGCCGGGTCTGGCAGCATTCCCAAGGCTGGTGCCTTGCACGCCAGTGCTGCTACCACCCGTGCCGGAGTAGGGGCTAGCCTGAAGAAAGGGAAAGTCCTTACTCGGACACTCAGCGGGCAAGGCCTTGGCACTGTGGAGCGTTATGCGATAGCCTAGAACGCCGTAGGCGAGCAAGAGGTGAGCTCCAGTTCTGGCCAAAAACTGCAATTAGGCCCCAAGGTTGTCTCCGAGATGACTTAGCAGGCCATCGCACTGATGGCCCAAGCAGATCATGTGAATGAGGTATGTGACATCCTTACTCTTTTGTGTACTGAGTATTCTTATATTTATATATGTTCCCTAGTCCCCGAGGTTACTGCCGAGTAAGGCACTTATTCGGTTGTAAGCTCAACCATTTGCATACATCGTTTCCTCTTTTCACGGATAAAATTATCTGGTACCGCATCTCCTGAATTAATATTTTTCGTGTAGCTTAAGCATAACAAGCATACCAAGGTGCATCAGGCTCTTATCCTTGAGTACTGCAAGCTTGAGCTTTCTCACCAAGATCTGAAAGCTGAGGCTCAGGGCCAAGGTATTTTTCCTACTTGGTTCGCTTTTACTTAGCATATCCCTTTTGTTCCATCCTCTTGAATTTTCCTGGCTGTTTTTCTACAGCTTCTGCCCAATCCACTATCGATGCGCTGCATACATAGATCAAGGACGCTGAAAGTAATTTCTTTGTCCTTAGAAATCTTGTGACTACTTAGCATGTGTGTTTCCTTATTTTCAATTTTTGTCTCGGCAAAGCCGAGATAGTTTGTTGTTATTGACGAGTCACATGTTCTGAATAAGCAGAGCAACACCGGATCGAGCTCCAAAAGGAGCAAGACGAGGTGACCAACTGAAGCAGCAGGTGGCGGATATGGAGCAGAAGCACCAGTTTGAGTTGAAGGGCCTGCACGAGGAACTCGCCAATAAAGATGGTCAACATGCTGCCAGTGCTGAAAAGACAAACCAAATGCGTAAGGAAGCCGATTTAGCAGTTCAGTCGACTCATCAAGATCTAGAAGCTCTTTAGGCCAAGGCTAAGATCTGGCAGAGCAAGTTCGGCACGATCAACTCATTCCTTGGTAGTGAGTTCTTACTCTTTTCGTTGTGCCCGATCCTTACTTTTACTTCTTTTCTGCAGTTTTTGATGCTCCTCTGTTTTTACAGAGAACTTCCCTGAGGCCAACATGTCCGCCTTAAGGGCAATGAAGAAAGTGCGAGCTGAATCTGGAGCTCCAGCAGATAGTGAGATCACCATCGACGAGTATCTTGATATGCTCTCTGAGTGTGTGACCACACTGAAGTCATGCGTTGTCGACTTACTTAAGTCGGCAATCCATGCATTTAGGATGCTTTGGCCGGATGAGGATGTTCCCCCGCTTGTTGATCCCTTGGCTGCCAAATTGCTTCTCACCGAGGAAAGGCTTGATCAATGACACGAGTCGGCTGGCCATGTCGCAGCGGACAAGGCCCTTGCTTTTGTGCTCTCATGGTATGAGGATATCAATCTCGATGTTCTCCAGCATATGAGGGCCGAGGGCAAGTGGATCCATGACCCTGAGCTCATCAAGAAACGCCAAGAGCGAGCCTACTCAATGGTGGAGTACGCTCTCGTGCACGCCTGGTGCGATGGCCCCAGCTTCCTTGATCTTGCCGAGCCACTTGCCGAGATAGCCGACGATGACGATGCCGACAATGAAGCCACCGAGTCAGACATGGCAGACTCGGCTGATGCACCTGATTCGACCGATGCTCCTGAAGACGCTCCCAGCTCCAGCCCCAAGAATGCTCCCTCGAGTCCAGCTGTCTCTTAAGCTGGTTATATAAAAAACACTTAATTCTGATGAGATCCCTGGTATGCCGGGTGCATATGTAATATATAATGCACTTATTTTGGGTCTGGGCCTTTGCTAAGGCTTAAACTTTATTTTGCTTGAATTCAAATCATCCAGGGGAAAGTCCCCGAGTTTCATTTGCCGTTTTCCTTATCCTTGAATTTGGCTCTTGTCTACCTTTTTTGGCGTTCGACATTAGAGTCTCAAAGTTCTAAGGAATTGTAACACCCTCAGAATCGGACCTATGCAAGTTTGGACAAAATTCACCAAACCCGCATAGAAACGATTCAAAGGTGCCCACCAGGCACTTTCGTGCGGGTGGAAAACGAAGTAATAACATTACACAACAGTCCTCGATGGGACCCACAGAACAGATATATATAACAGCGACTCAAGGAGTCAAGAATACAGATATAATATACAAGATCCAAATCACCTTGAAAACGGTAGGGCGTCCGACTACGGACAAGAAGCAAATGGGGCTAAGAGCCCTGAAGAATAACCAACGGCGTCCATAACCCTGCCCAGGCCAGGCCGGAAGGGTAACCCTGCTAACGGCGTCGATCTCAAAACCTGCTTAACAAAGGTGCCGACAAAGGGCAAAGGTAAAACAAAGAAAGAGCGTCAAGATCGAGGCCAAGACACGGCGAGGTTAGAATTCGGCGGTCCTCGCCACATAGGTATGGTGGATCAAGCAATGCAAGATGCACTAAACAACCTATAGAGACTCGATACACCGGCGCTTATCAGAGAGGGGTAAGAATGACCTATCCGGATCCAACCTGAGGCTAACACCAAACAAACCCATCCTGGTGTTTCCCCCTCGAGACCAAACGAGGAAGTCAACCGAGGAACTCACACAGTTGGCAGTTTTATTTTGTTCAGTTATCGTTGCAGCAATTACTAGTCAGGTTTAGACAATCGTCCTGATAAAGTAAACAGTGGGCACTTTTAGTTAACCATTCCGTGATAGTTGCAACAATTACTAATCAGGTACAGATAGCATGAGATAAACCCAAAACCCAGCAGTTGTTGGCACTTTTACTCAGCCATTTCGTTGTAGTTGCAATACTTACTAGTCAGGTACAATTGTCGCAAGCGACAGCCAAACAAGCAATTGTGGGCAGTATTAATTAGCCATTCCATTATAGTGAAGCTGATTACTAGTCATTATAAGTCAAATTTATAACAATAAACTTTAGTTATGCTTGTCTATGATCGAGATATCAGGCTCCAAGTCGTCCATATCCGCGACACGGCTTTCGGAAAGTTTTACCCGCCGGGTGCACCAATAGCAACACACGCCGATCAACCTCGAAAACCAAATCAAAACCCAACGAGGCTTTCACGATCGAACAATCACAGGATTCAGAAATATTTCAGGGGCCACCCTTAAGTAGAATCCATAACGGAGTAGACAAGCTCGAGACGGCCTCAAGGTCTGCGACAATGGTCTGTGAGCGATCGGGAACCCCAAACGGGCTTGTCGACACCGCGTAAACATTCCGCTAAAATAAAGACAAAGTGCACTGCACAATCGTAAATAAAGCAAGAAAGCATGGCATAAGTACAGATCGTAAATAAAACCTCAAACTAGTTTGTGGCCCCAAGAAATAAGAATGAATCAAGCTCGCTCGGGGTCCCATATACCTCCCGGATGTGGATAGCGCAAAAACAAGGAACAGTATCAAGTACTCGGGTCTTACGGACACAAGTATGCTCGAAACCAAATATTATCTATCACCCACCGATGCCTCCGCTTATTCAATTTTAGTTGTTAAAGCAGTAAAGTGACGATAAGTAAAACTAGAATCCTCTCCAACATCAACATGCGGCAATACATCAAGAATCGTGGCATATGACGACACACATCAAGACTCGAGCAAGCAACTACGACGCCGCAAGTCCGACTAGCTACCAAACAATGTGTAATAGGATGTGTCCAAGGCAATATATGGCTGCAGGGGTATCAAAGGGTAAAACTAGAGCATCGCAATACGAGATAGCAATAGATCAACAGAGGGAAGTAAATACTATGAAAGTAAGATAGGTAGAAAGAGGGAGATGCTCGCCGAAAACATTGTCGGTTTTCCAAGATCGGGCGAAGCTCACATCAACTCATCGGCCTTATCCGCCAAGAACCAAATCACTAGAAGAAACACCGGATGCAATATTTAATACAACGTAAGATCGGCATGATGCATGTATGACGTATGGCATGGCAACGAAAGCGATGCAATTAGGTCATATTAAGCGAACCGGGTCCCGACAATTATTTAGATGGTGCAAGTTATTTAGCTACCCCGCAAATTAAATGTGGTTTTAACAAGGCAAGATAAGATACCGGTTCGCTACACAAGTTTAAATGAGGCCGATATGAGACTAGATTTGCCCGCATATGGGCCCCATATTTAATTATTAGGTGAATCGGCATAAGGCCCCCAAACCACAGATATGCATGCGAGATGACAATTTAATATGCAACAAGTTGTTATTATGTTATGAAATAGGGTTCCGGGAAAGGGGTCACACATTAGAGGGGGCTCGACGAACTTGGGAATCCGGGGTTCGGGGTCGGTCTAGGGGTCCAGGGTTCGACGAGGTCGCTTCCGGCGGGTTCGTTCTCTCGTTCTCGGTACGGGGTAGTTCTTGGCGTGCCGGATCCGGACTTGGTTCGATGCCGGGGTTCATCGGATCTTCCGGGTCGGTGCCGTTTGTCGCGCCAGATCTTGTCGGGTCCCACGGTTGATCTTGCCGCACGCGGATCTTGTCGGGACCGTACCGGTCGGTCTTGGCGCTCACGAGGGAGTACTTGTCGCAGGTTTTCTTCGGGTGCTCTTCGATGATCTTGTCGCCGAGGGAACTTGACGGGTCCGCAGAAGATCTTGTGGATCCAGCCTCAGATCCGTAGGCGCTTTCGCACGGGTTCGGGTTTTCGGTCCGGATCTTGGCGCCCGGATCTCGTTGAGCTTGGCGTGTCGAGGGTCCGTTCGTTCACCGGATCGGTCTTCGGGAACTTTTCGCCCATGCCGGAGATCTTGGTAGCGGTGCACCGCCACGCCGAGGCCTCGTGGTTTGGTCCTTAACTTGAGTTGTGGCGAAGATCTTGCCGAGATTAACTCGGTCCGATCGTTTTCCTGGCGATCTCGTGTTGTTCTTCACGCCGCCAGCGATCTTGGGGTTTCTGAAGGGGCCGCCACTAACACGCGCACCCACGGGACGGGGTCAACGCGTACGGTGCTCGGGGCGACGCGGTACCGAACAGAGAGCTTGGCCCGCGGCGACGGGGACGCGGGCGGTGGCGTCCGGCCCAAGGTCGGACGGAGGGCGCGGCCGGGTCTTCGGGGGAGCTCGGCCTGGGCGGCGCAGAACGGCGGCTGGGGAGCGGGTCCGGCCGCAACGCGCGAGCGACCACGGACGGCGAACGGCGGGGCGACGCGGGTTGGGGAGGACCCGAGAGAGGCGACGGGCGGCGACGGCCTGGCTTGACGGGGAGGGCGACGCTGCGGGAGGGTTTGGCGGCGCCGCGACGCGAGAGCTGGGGGACGGCGGGCAGGGAGATGGCGCTGAGGGGAGGCGAGCCGGAGGCGGGTTGAGGCCGAGGCGAGGGCGGGACGGGCGGCGCGACGGGCTGGCGTGGCGCTTCGTGGGGGAAGCCGACGATCGGCAAAGCGGAGAAGGGCGGTCCGCGGCGATGCAGCGCCGGGCGGAGGGGCACCGGCAGCGCGACGCTTGGCGGCGCGGAGGACGCAGGCTGGCGCGGCGAAAGCGGCGGGCGAGCGGGTGTTCCGTGGCGAGGTCTGGCGGTGCGCGAGCGCGCCGGCTCGCCGGAGAAGGCGAGAGGGACGACGGGGAGGAGGCGCCTGGGAGGTTGCGGGGACGGGGCGGGGTCGGCGTCGGGGCGGGGCGGAGCTAGGCGGAGCGCCGGCGGCGGGGTTGAGCGGCGAGCACGGGCCAGGTGAGAAGAACGAGGGGAGGAGGAAGATGGTGGGAGTGGCGGGCCCGGGGGTGGGCCAGAGGCGCGTGTAGTGTGTGCGTCTGGTGTGCGTGCGTGCGTGGGTGTGTTTGGGTGGGGGGTGGGACCGGGTGAGTGGGGTCCTGGGGGCTGTGTGGCGCGCTGAGAGGGGAGAGGAGGGAGGAGGGAGTTGGGGGCTGGACACGTGGCGAGTTCTGAGTGGGTGAGGGAGAGAGAGGCAGCGAGGTGGCGAGGGCTGATTGGCCCGGGTGATGTGGCTAGGGTGGGTTGGGTAGACTAGTGGGTATCTCTAGGGATTAGATGGGGTAGGTGGTGGACCGATTGTAAAATCTGGGGCGGTCGTTCGGGTCGCTTCGGCCCGTTCGACTGCCCCGCTAAAAATAATATAAATTTTATTTGTGTTAAACGGGTCGTTGGCAAACCGATAGCGGCCAAAACAAAATATTCCGGGATCCCGGTTTTGATGTTTGAAAACAAAGAGGGGCGTTTAGAAAATAAATAAACGGGTTTAACAATAGTTTTAGCAAACAATGCATGATGATGACGATGCAATGCACAAACTCAACGCGATTTTCTAGTAGTGGTTTTGCGGGATGCCACAATTCGACACCACTAACAATGGATCTCGCCCTCGAGATCCGCCTCATGGTACCGGAAGGAAGGTCGGCGATCTCCGTCTTCTCGCTTTGTGTAGATCTTCGCGACACCACTAACAATGGTTCCTTCTTCATCTTGAAAACGGCGACACCACCAACAAAGGTTCGTTGTTCCTGATCGTCGGGAGAACACTCCGGATAAACAAAGGACGGAGTAAAACTGCTGGATCCACTGATTCGACATATAGGAGTGAATGATAAGAGCAGTGGTAGGGTAGCTAATCCATCCCGCACTCAAACCATTACTCTGCACACGAATAGGCGGATTAAGCAACCAACTCTCGGAATTAGACTGAAGATCTTCATAGGCGGTATCCGGAACAAAGATATGATGCCAGCAGAAATCGTATGAAAGACACACTGATTAGGTTTCGCGATGGTTCCATTGGCATGAACAACACATGCTCATGGTCGACTCCAACTTCACCAAAGCTCGTCCTTCTCAGATGTTTTTCAACGTCACTGATATCCAGCAAGGAACACATAGGGATAGAGAGCTCAAGAACAAAAGATCGGATGAAGGTTCAACAGAACAGCTGCAGATTGATGATCGTAGCACTCCGTTACAAAAGGGAGAAAAACGAAACCCTGAAGGTACGACGGAAACCCAACCACGAGAAATCCTGGACTCGAAGAAAAGATAAGAGGTAGATTCAAAACACGCAGGGGTAAGAGGAGAATAGCAGAGGGGTAAGGAGTAAAATCAGACCTAATCAGAACTATCCAACCGATTTTGCAAAATAGTTTTGACGCCTACTTGCCAAGTTAGCTAGGTTATCCCACAGTTGGACTTAGGGGTATCGCAACCGCTGGCTCGATACCACTCAGAACACCTCAGATCGGACCTATGCAAGTTTGGACAAAATTCACCAAACCCGCATAGAAACGATTCAAAGGTGCTCACCAGCACTTTCGCAAGGTGGAAAACGAAGTAATAACATTACACAACAGTCCTCGATGGGACCCACATAACAGATATATATAACAGCGACTCAAGGAGTCAAGAATACAGATATAATATACAAGATCCAAATCACCTTGAAAACGGTAGGGCGTCCGACTACGGACAAGAAGCAAATGGGGCTAAGAGCCCTGAAGAATAACCAATGGCCCATAACCCCTGCCTGTGCCAAGCGGAAGGGTAACCTCGCTAACGGCCAATCTCAAAACCTGCTTAACAAAAGGTGCCAAAGGGCAAAGCAAAACAAAGAAAGAGCGCCAAGATCGAGGCCAAGACACGCGAGGTTAGAATTCGCGGTCCTCGCCACATAGGTATGGTGGATCAAGCGGCAAGAAGATGCACTAAACAACCTATAGAGACTCGATACACCGCGCTTATCGAGAGGGGTAAGAATGACCTATCCGGATCCAACCCGAGGCTAACACCAAACAAACCCATCTCCGTGTTTCCGAGACCAAACGAGGAAGTCAACCGAGGAACTCACACGCTGGCGCTTTTATTTTGTTCGCTTATCGTTGCAGCCATTACTAGTCGTTTAGACAATCGTCCCGATAAAGTAAACAAAGGGCACTTTTAGTTAGCCATTCCGTGATAGTTGCAACAATTACTAATCGTACGATAGCATGAGATAAACCCAATACCCAGCAGCTTGTTGGCACTTTTACTCAGCCATTTCGCTAGAAGTTGCAATACTTACTAGTCAGTACAATTGTCGCAAGTTACGACCAAACAAGCAATTGTGGGCAGTATTAATTAGCCATTCCATTATAGTGAAGCTGATTACTAGTCATTATAAGTCAAATTTATAACAATAAACTTTAGTTATGCTTGTCTATGATCGAGATATCATGCTCCAAGTCGTCCATATCCGCGGACACGGCTTTCGAAAGTTTTACCCGCCGGGTGCACCAATAGCAACACACGCCGATCAACCTCGAAAACCAAATCAAAACCCAACGAGGCTTTCACGACCGAACAATCACAGATTCAGAAATATTTCAGGGGCCACCCTTAAGTAGAATCCAACGGAGTAGACAAGCTCCGAGACGGCCTCAAGGTCTGCGACAATGGTCTGGAGCGATCGGGAACCCCAAACGGGCTTGTCGACACCGCGTAAACATTCCGCTCCAAAAAGACAAAGGTGTAGTACCGCACAATCGTAAATAAAGCAAGAAAGCATGGCATAAGTACAGATCGTAAATAAAACCTCAAACTAGTTTGTGGCCCCAAGAAATAAGAATGAATCAAGCTCGCCTGGGGTCCCATATACCTCCGGATGTGGATAGCAAAAAACAAGGAACAGTATCAAGTACTCTGGTCTTACGGACACAAGTGCTCGAAACCAAATATTATCTATCACCCACCGATGCCTCTGCTTATTCAATTTTAGTTGTTAAACAGAAAGTAAAGTGACGATAAGTAAAACTAGAATCCTCTCCAACATCAACATGCGGCAATACATCAGCAACTGTGGCATATGACGACACACATCAGCACTCGAGCAAGCAACTACGACGCGCAAGTCCGACTAGCTACCAAACAACAGGTAATAGGATGTGTCCAAGGCAATATATGGCTGCAGGGGGTATCAAAGGGTACGAAAACTAGAGCATCGCAACACAGATAGCAATAGATCAACAGGAGGGAAGTAAATACTATGAAAGTAAGATAGGTAGAAAGAGGGAGATGCTCGCCTGAAAACATTGTCGAAGGTTTTCCCCGAAGATCGGGGCGAAGCTCACATCAACTCATCGGCCTTATCCGCGAAGAACCAAATCACTAGAAGAAACACCGGATGCAATATTTAATACAACGGCAGAAGATCGGCATGATGCATGTATGACGTATGGCATGGCAACGGTGCGATGCAATTAGGTCATATTAAGCGGAACCGGGGTCCCGACAATTATTTAGATGGTGCAAGTTATTTAGCTACCCCGCAAATTAAATGTGGTTTTAACAAGGCAAGATAAGATACCGGTTCGCTACACAAGTTTAAATGAGGCCGATATGAGACTAGATTTGCCCGCATATGGGCCCCATATTTAATTATTAGGTGAATCGCATAAGGCCCCAAACCACGATATGCATGCGAGATGACAATTTAATATGCAACAAGTTGTTATTATGTTATGAAATAGGGTTCCGGAAAGGGGTCACACATTAGAGGGGCTCACGAACTTGGGAATCCGGGTTCGGGTCGGTCTAGGGGTCCGTGGTTCGACGAGGTCGCTTCCGCGGTTCGCTTCTCGCTCGGCACGGGTAGTTCTTGGCGTCGGATCCGGACTTGGTTCGATGCCGGGTTCATCGGATCTTCCGGTCGGTGCCGCCGCTTCGTCGCCGCAGATCTTGTCGGGTCCCACGGTTGATCTTGCCGTCACGCGGATCTTGTCGGGACCGTGTACCGGGTCGGTCTTGGCGTTCACGAGGGAGTACTTGTCGCACAGGTTTTCTTCGGGTGCTCTTTCGATGATCTTGTCGTCGAGGGGAACTTGACGGGTCCGCAGCGAAGATCTTGTGGATCCAGCGTCTCGGTATCCGGTAGGCGTACTCGTCGGCACGGGGTTCGGTTTTCGGTCCGGATCTTGGCGTCCTGGATCTCGTTGAGCTTGGCGTGTCGAGGGTCCGGTCTTCGGTTCACCGGGATCGGTCTTCGGGGAACTTTTCGCTCCATGCCGGAGATCTTGGTAGCAGGCACCGTCACGTCGAGGCCTCAGGGTTTGGTCCTTAACTTGAGTGGTGGCGAAGATCTTGCCGAGATTAACTCGGGTCCGCGACTGTTCTCTGGCGATCTCGTGTTGTTCTTCACGTCAGCAGGCGATCTTGGGGTTCCTGAAGGGGCCGCCACTAACACGCGCACCCACGGGACGGGGTCAACGCGTACGGTGCTCGGGGCGACGCGGTACCGAACAGAGAGCTTGGCCCGCGGCGACGGGGACGCGGGCGGTGGCGTCCGGCCCAAGGTCGGACGGAGGGCGCGCCGGTCTCGGGAGCTCGGCCTGGGCGGCGCAGAACGGCGGCTGGGGAGCGGGGTCCGGGCCGGCAACGCGGCGGAGCGACCACGGACGGCGAACGGCGGGGCGACGCGGGTTGGGGAGGACCCGAGAGAGGCGACGGGCGGCGACGGCCTGGCTTGACGGGGAGGGCGACGCTGCGCGGGGAGGTGGCTTGGCGGCGCCGGCGACGCGAGGAGCTGGGGGGCGGCGGCAGGGAGATGGAGCCTGCGCGAGGGAGGCGAGCCGGAGCGGCGGGTTGAGGCCGAGGCGGAGGGCCGGGACGGCGGCGGCGACGGGCTCGGCGTGGCGCTGGGCGAGGGGAAGCCGACGACCGGCAAAGTGAGAAGGGCGGTCCGGGCGGATGCAAAGCGCCGGGCGGAGGGGCACTGGGCAGCGCGACGCTGGCGGCGGAGGACGCGGCTGGCGCGGAAGGGCGGCGAAGCGGGTGTTCCGGGCGAGGTTCGGCGGCGCGAGCGCTGCCCGGAGAAGGCGAGGGACGACGGGAGGAGGCGCTGGGAGGTTGGTGGGACGGGCGGGTCGGCCGGGCGGGCGGAGTTAGCGGAGCGCCGGCGGGGTTGAGCGCAGCACGGGCTGTGAGAAGAACGAGGGAGGAGGAAGATGGTGGGAGTGGCGGGGCTGGGTGGGGCCAGGCGCTGTAAAGGCGTCGGGTGTGCGTGCGTGCGTGGGTGTGTTTGGGTGGGGTGGGACCGGGTGAGTGGGGTCCTGGGGCTGTGGCGCCGAGAGGGAGAGGAGGGAGGAGGGAGTTGGGGGCTGGACACGTGGCGAGTTCTGAGTGGGTGAGGGAGAGAGAGGCAGCGAGGTGGCGAGGGCTGATTGGCCCGGGTGATGTGGCTAGGGTGGGTTGGGTAGACTAGTGGGTATCTCTAGGGATTAGATGGGGTAGGTGGTGGACCGATTGTAAAATCTGGGGCGGTCGTTCGGGTCGCTTCGGCCCGTTCGACTGCCCCGCTAAAAATAATATAAATTTTATTTGTGTTAAACGGGCCGTTGGCAAACCGATAGCGGCCAAAACAAAATATTCCGGGATCCCGGTTTTGATGTTTGAAAACAAAGAGGGGCGTTTAGAAAAATAAAACGGGGTTTGCGACAATAGTTTTAGCAAACAATGCATGATGATGACGATGCAATGCACAAACTCAACGCGATTTTCTAGTAGTGGTTTTGCGGGATGCCACAGGAATCAATTAGCGGATATGAAACTAGACAACTTGACCTAGGGTCATTCGACATACAAGCCGATACATCCTGCAATCGGTTAGTTATAAGCATAGATAGAGCCAACTCGCGTTTCCCCTTTACTTATCCGCTGTTCATGTTTACTCGTCCTTGATCTTTTTCTCTTGCTTGCCATGAAGCCGTGTTTTCGGAAAACAGAATAGTCGAAGAGTTGACCTCATACGAGTAATCATTACTTATTCCGAGATAAGTTTAAGTGTCAACGCAAGCCGACATAGAATTTTTAAGAATAACCATGAGGGGCAGTCCCCGAGTCAGTTTTTCGAGTCGTACCATTTTATTATCAGTACATAGCCAAAACATGAGTATATGACATATGAGAGTTCGAGAGATACATACACTGCTTCTCCTAAGTGTAGAAAGGACGAAGCAATGCCACATTCCACGGCCTTTTGGTCTCATCACCTGATCTATCCGCCTTGTTCTTTTGTGCTTCACGAGCATCAATCAGATAATATGAATCATTGTGCAACGCTTTGCTTACAATGAATGGTCCTTACCATGGGGGTGATAGTTTATGCATCCCAACTGTGTGTTGCACTAGTCTGATCACCATGTCCCCTTCTCGGAAAACACGAGGTTGGACTTTCCGGCTATGATAGCTTTAGATACTTTGTTGGTATATGGCGGATCTGGATAATGCCAATTCTCTTACTTCTTCGAGTAAGTCAACTCCATCTTCTCGGGCCTCTTTTACCTTGGCTTCCGAGTATTGCCTTACTCTTGGCGAGTCAAGCTCTATGTCGGCAGGCAAAACTGCTTCTGCCCCATACACAAGGAAGAACATCGTATAGCCTGTTGATCGATTCGGAGTTGTCCTTAGGCTCCATAACACCGAGGGTAGTTCCTCGATCCAGCAACCAGGTGATCTCTGGAGTGGTTCCATTAGGCGGGGTTTTATCCCGGATAGAACCAAGTCGTTAGCTCGTTCAACTTGTCCATTGGATTCTGGATGGGCGATGACGCTACATCAAGTCTTATACGATTTTTCCCATAGAATCAAGCGAAAGCTCCTTCGGAAAAGTTTGTGCCAATGTCTGTGATCACACTGTGCGGGTGACCACATGTCGGAAAAGCCGTTGCATTTCCTCACTAGTTCTTGCGCTTCTGCCAGTGCACTTGGCCAGTAGAATCCATGTCGGAATGCCTTGGCTACCAATGCTCTTGACAAGGCATGGTGCCCACATTCTCCTTGATGAATATCCAACAGTATTTCTTGGCCTTGCTCTGGACTTGTGCAACGTTGCAATACACTTGTCACACTCCTCTTGTACATCTCCCTGTTAATTATTGTGTACGCTTTTGCTCTTCTCTCTGTTTGTCTTGCCAATATCTCGTCATCAGGCAAAGTTCCATCTCTCAAATAGTTGAATACTGATTGCACCTAGGCTGGTATCACTGGTGCCGGATCTATTTCTCCATTAGATTCCATTGGCTCAGCCAACATATGTTCTGCCGACATAACCTGAGGAGTCCCCGAGTGTGATTCGGCCTCCCCTGGGTTAGGTGGGACAGTCCCCGAGTTACTCGAATCAGCCCCTATGTCAATGTACATTAGCACAACATCCGACTCCTGGCTTGTCGGGATAAAGATTGACTCGGATTCTAGTGATGGTTTGATCGATGGTTTTCTGAGATGTTCCAACGCTACTCCTGGTGGGATTGCTTACTGAGATGAGCCTAACTTGGATAATACATCAGCTGCCTCCTTTTCTGCTCTGGGTATATGATGAAATTCACACCCGTAAAAGTATCCCGAAATCTGCTGCCAAACGATAAAGTGACGTATTTGCATCCAATGCATCCCAATGTCCAGATACTTGCTGAATAACCAAATATGAGTCACCGAAACACATGATACTTTTGATATCAATCTCTTTGGCCACTTTTATCCCATGGACAAGTGCTTCATACTCGGCTACATTATTGCATGCAACGAAGTGGATCTGTAACACATATTTGAGCTGATCCTTCTTGGGTGATGTGAATACTATCCCGGCACCCAGGCCCATTTTTGTCTTGGACCCGTAAAAGTGCATTCTCCAGTAATTCAGGTCTGGCAATGGTGGTTCGTATTGCATTTCCATCCAGTCCACGAAGAAATATACTACAGCTTGATATTTGATTGCATCTCCCCTGTCATATTGTGGAGTGTATGGTGCTAGATCTATGACCCATTTCGCCACTCGACCACTGGCATCTTTGATGCCCAATATATCCGCGATAGTTGCCTCGCATATTACCTGAATTGGATGTTCTTGGTAGTAATGCTTCAGCTTCTTTGCTGCCATATACACTCCATATGTCATTTTTTGGTAATGGGGGTAGTTTTGCTTTGATGTAGAGAGCACTTTGCTCAAGTAATAAACTGGCCTTTGGACTGATTTGCCCTCTTCTTCACGCTATACCACTATTACCGCACTAACAACTCTATTGGTTGCTGCGATATAGAGCAACATTGGCTCTTTGTATAGTGGTGAGGCTAATATTGGTGTTGTTGCCAACATCTTTTTGAGTTCATGAAAAGCGCTATCGGCTTGTTGTGTCCACGTGAATTTGTCTGATTTTTTAATCAGTTGATATAATGGTAAGGATTTTTTGCCTAGCCGACTCACAAACCTACTCAATGAGGCCAGGCATCCTGTAAACTTCTAGACATCGTTGAGGGTTTTCGGCAACTCCATTCTTTCGATGGATATGATCTTTGTCGGGTTAGCCTCAATCCCTCCGCTGGATACAATGAATCATAGTAACTTTCCAGCAGGGACACCAAAGGTGCATTTTTCCGGGTTAAGTTTCATCCGGAATCTTCTTAAGTTTGCGAATGTTTGACGTAAGTCCTCGATTAGAGTATGACTTTGTTTGATTTTTATTACCATGTCATCGACGTATACTTAACATTTTTGTCCAGTTGATCTTGCAAGCATTTTTGCATGCATCTTTGGTATGTTGCACCTGCATTTCTCAATCCGAATGGCATGGTACGATAGCAATAATCCCCATACGGGGTGATAAAAGATGTCTTTATTTGATCATCCGGATTCAGTGGTATCTGGTGGAAATCAGAGTACGCATCCACAAATGACAGCAATTCACACCCGACAGTAGAGTCAATGACTTGATCGATCCGTGGCAGGGGAATGGATCTTTTGGACATGCCTTATTGAGGTTAGTGTAGTCAATACACATGCGCCACACCACTTCCACGTTCGGGTCATCCTTCTTCTTTTCGACCAAGACTGGATTTGACAACCAATCTGGGTGTAGTACTTCCATGATAAACCCGACAGCCAAGAGCCTGGCTATCTCGGTGGCTATCACTTTCCTCCTAAGCGGCAGAGGGGTTGCTTCACCGGCTTGGCATATGGCCTTACATGAAGAGAGTGCTCAGCCAGCTCCCTCGGAACTCCCTGCAGGTCTTGTGTGGACCATGCAAAGATATCCCGAATCTCACGGAGGAAGCTGGTGAGCTCGCTTTCCTATTTGTCAGACAACTCGGCGCCAATAGTAATTGTGTGCTCTGGGAAGGCCTCATCAACTTGTATTTTCTTTGTTTCCTTGGTGGCTTGGAAAGATACACTGCCATGCGGGTTAGTGAGTGCCAGCATAGACATCTGTATCGCCTTGGCCAGTGCCGCAACTTCCATCATTTGTTGCTTTTCCTGCGCTATGACCAGTGACTTGGCCAGCGAAGATCTGTTGAGGCGCATGCAATAGATCTCTTGTAGTCACCCTCGACTGCGATAACCCCACAGGGGCCTGGAAGCTTCATCTTCAAGTAGGCAATATGAGGAGTGGCCATAAACTTTGCCATAGCCGGCCTACCGAGTAAGGCATGGTATGAACTGACCAGTGTGATAGTTTTCTCTGTTGCCGAATAAAACAAAGATCCAGATCTTCCCAATTGGCTCACATGACAATCCCGGCACAATGCCATGGAAGGTAGTCTTAGTCGGCTCCAACATATTCATAGTGATGCCTAATTAGATCATGGTATCCTTGTACATGATGTTGATACTACTGCCATCATCTATCAGCACCTTGGAAAACTTCACGTTGATATCTGGGCCCATGAACGTTGGATCCAAGACAAGAGCATAACCTCCTGGTGTTGGCATGATCTTGGGGTGATCCTTTATGCTCCAAGTTGTTGGCATGCTCTTGGGGTGATCCTTTATGCTCCAAGTTATCTCATGTTTAGACCAATGCATGTATTTCGGTATTGCCGGCATTGTGGCGTTCACTTCCATCATCCGTCTTTGTTGACTTTTCTTGTCACTCGGCTCTGTGACAAACACGACATAGCTCTGGTGATGCTATATGTACTCGTTTCTGGTCCCATGGCTGACATGAGCGTCGTCACCTCTTGGGTTATGCACCTGGTGCACAACCTCTCTTCTTTCTTGGTTATGATATCTCGGCTGTCTGTTCTCATATCTATGCTCACCCAACAGCTGAGCTTTCCTCCGTGAGCTGTGGGGGAGGTGGTGGTCACGAGTCGAGCCTACTCTGTCTCCCTTCTGAAACCAAGTGCATTGTCTTGTTGTGTGATTTGCCGGCTTACTCGGACTTGGTGTATGAAATTTACACGGTTGAACCAACATCATCTCATAAGTATACTTTTGCCTGTCTTGGTATGGCTTTCTTTGTTCATACGCCTTTTTGCCATCATTCTTTGGTATCCACTATTGTTGCCCACTTGTCCTTTGACGCTGGCTGCTTCCAGCATCCGGATGATCTTGACTTACGACTGCGACTTGAGTTGAGCCATACCTATAGTCTGGTCTCTCATATCTTCTTTTGCTTCTATATTTGGTCCTTTCCTGGCGCCTTTGCGACCCGTCCGTGTCATAGATATGATTTTCAGTCATCCCGTCTGCCGACATAAGCAGAGGTTGAGTCGGATCTCCTAACGCGTATGAGTCGGCAATTCTTATCGTTTCTGCCAAGATTGCTGGCATATCTCTCTGTAATCTTTGCCACAATACACTTCCATGCATGCATCCTTGTGCAAATCATGCAATGACCTGAGATTCGGTTACCCTTTCACAAGAGTTGCGCATAGTGCACCATCTAGTGATGAACTCTCTGTCTGTCTCATTCGCCCTTTGCTTGCACATAGCCAGCTATTGTGGGTGATTCGGCCTCTTGTACGTGCTTGTGAAACTGCTCACAAAAGCTTCCTGGAAATCAATCCAGCTATTGATGCTTCCGGGTGGCAAATTATTCAGCCATACCCTCGCTGGTCCTTCTAGCATTTGCGGTACATACCGCACTACCCATCTCAGATTTCCCTGCGTGATTTTTACTATAGTTTCATAATCTATGAGCCAGTCCTCTGGCTTTGTGCTTTCATCGTATGTTTTTTTCTCTTGCCAGCTGAAAGTTTGGCACTGGCGGCTCTTTCATGATCCTTGGGACAAAACATGGTGGACCCTGTGGATTTTGCGATTTGATTAGTTCTACCATCTTTATCCGGTTGAGCTTTAGTCTTGCAACATCCGGCTGGAGATTTCTGCCTCCGAGTCTTGCTCCCATCGCTTGATACACATGATCCGGCAACTCGTACCCGTCATTTACCATTGTCGAGTAACCATCATTGTATCTTTTAGCGTTCGGGTCTGCAGGCTGCTGCACTGCCTTTCCCACAATTTGCTGTCTCCTTTCGGGTTGGGCTGGTGGAGGATTCGGAGCTAGATTTCCTCCTCCTGCCGAGTGAGTTCCACACCTAGGCTGAGGTGCAAAGTTCTACCCTCCATTGTCATTTTCTTTGTCCTGCTTGCCTCTCTTGGCCAGTATTTTCATGATTCTCATTTCCTGGAGCGACATTTCTTCTTGTTCCCTGTGCATGGGCCGGGTTTCCTTGATCCACTGTCGGGTCATAGGCGACCACCTGCTTGTTCCTTCCTGAGTATGCACTTTTTTTCTTTTCTCTGTCTTGGCGCTATTCTTGGTGAGGAGGCAGTATATCCTGCTGATATTGCCGAAACTAGAGTTGTCGAGTGAACGAGCTGTGACCTCCAGATACACCCGGATTTGCCCTGTAGTATGCTTCATTCAGCATTCCCGCTACTCTCAGCAATTCATTTACTCGTTCTTGCTGTTTCTTCTTTGCATCACCCGTCAGATGGGGTAGCTCAGCCATCGCTGCCTCTGCGGCTCTCAAATTTGCTGCTGTCGTGTTGTATGTCGGTCGCATGGCTGTTTCGTTGTTGTTCTCTGGTGTTATCTTGGATGTTGCATCCGCGAGCTCTTCATTGAGGTTCCTTCCTCTTAACCTTGTTGCATCAAGCCGGGTCTTAGCGCCCTTGACTCGATTTGCCGAGTTATATATCGGATCGTGATATCCATATCTTGTTGCATCTGCGCTAACTCCTTTGCCTTCTCCAGAACCTTTTTCCTGGTCTCCTCTAACTTGGCCTGCACTCGCGCCGGATCAACTGCTGGCGCTACTGTCTCTGCTAGTTTCTCTATTGCTTCCTGCAACTCTTTGGCTCTCCTACTCCTAGCTATGTTCTCTGGCTTCTCTAACGATGCTTTTGCAGTTCTTGTTGCCCTTGGCGTTCCGTCTAGGTTCTCTCCCTCAGCATTCTCATTCACTACGGGAGCTACTGGAGGAGCTAGGGGACGCGATGGGTCTGGAGCTGTCATCATTACCTCAACGGAGACGAGTTGATGAAGCTTTCCCGTGGCGTGAACCGTAGGTGGACCCGGTGCCAGGATGACGCGCTCCGGGTACGCGCGCTCCACGTGCACCGCGACGTATACTTGGTGCTCGCCGAACTTGATGAGGCGACCGCCCCTTGGGAACGGCTTGGTCATGAAGCAACCCGCGTTGTCGCTGACGAAGTTGAGTGCCCCGAACCTCTGGATGATACCGGAGTAGATGTGTTCGTCCGTCTTGGCGATGATGTTTCCCGTTCGGATGAAAACTCCATCAAGCGCCTGCTTCTGCCCCACGGTGGGCGCCAACTGTCGTGGTGGTGTCACGGCAGATGCCATGGGTAGGCTTAAGTTGGGGGCCGAATGGACGCTTGAGGCAACCGGGGAGGGAGTGCACGGTCTAGCCGTGCACGAAGAACAAGATGAACTCTCCACACTTAGGATTTTTATTGTTCCAAGAAGTTTAGAAGTGCTCCTAGAGCTGTTCAAGCATAGCCTCAGGGCACTAGTAGGTCCAACCTTCTCTAAACCCTAGCTATATCCCTCCTTATATAGACGATGGGCAGCTAGGTTACATCCTTGGGTTTTAGGGTTACTGTTTTGATATTTGTCTTTACTATGCAGGCCGGGTCATGGGCTAGTCCTGAGCCCTTGACCCAGTCCACAAAGTTGTACTACCAACGGTCTTCGCGTACGTAGCCTCCAACTCTTTGGCGTCATGCGGTGCCTTTATACGTCAGCCCTTGCTTTGGGCGTCACCCGACACCTTTTATGTCACCCTGCGTCGTCCTTCTTTTTTGACCATACTTTACCATGGTCCCTTCTGAATATCACTCGAAGAGCTGCCACGCGTCCTCTCTGACTCGGCCTTCCCTTGTGAGACCCGGCTCATTGCTTCCTCCAAGGTAAACAAATTCGCCTTATGCGGGCTGACATAATTCTTATGTCGGCCACACATGGGCTTCATATCCGGCCGTTGCTACCCGTCAGAGCCTTCTTTGACTCGGCATAAGTCAAGTTGGGCAATGTTTTACCCCTTATAACCCTACCGGGGGTTATCCCCCGACAAGGCCCTTAGGATTAGGATTATGTTATCTCTATATCGTCTATGAATTGACATTATTTAATGGGTGGAATATTATTAACGTTGGATGTTACTGAGACAAAAATGGATGGTTCTTCAAAAGAAAATAGCGTACTGACTAATTATCTATGTGTATATAATAGATGATGATTATGTAACAATTAATTATTTTTCAAAAAATAAGAAAAACTTCCTTACAACGATTATGTCCCACATATTTTTTAAGGGGGTTCATTTCCACTAATTGCTGGCCACATGTATCCGCTATTGCCGCGTCTTCTTCTTATTTTTGCGGGAACCGCTGCCGCTTCTTGACGCTCAAGATTATAGTATCACATAAAAAAAGTACGTTTATGCTTGTAAGTCGAATTTTAGATCTCTCGACATATAAAATACAATAACACCTATGTTTCATATTAACTATCGCATATTTGTCTAGATCCACACGTATTTAAACACTAAAATGTGTGTATCTAGACAAATCTTTAATAGTTAATATGGAAACCCCTTTTTACACTCGGGTGCATATACACCCAGTATGAAAAACAAAATTGAAAAATGTGAAAAAAATGATCATGTGTAGCTTCATGTTTGAAGTGCACATGAAGTCAATCCACCAAAAACCGATATATTTTGTGTGTTGTGTAAAAAATACAATTTTTTGTGTCGTGGAGCACGTTACTTTAGCATCAATTTTTTTATATTTTGCACAAGCCATCCAAAATGTTCATATTTCGTGAAACGACTTTACACACACCTAAAACTTGAAGTTCTATGTGCACATGATTTTTTTGATTTTTTTTTGCATTTCAAATTTTGACAAAAATCAAATTCAAATAAAGGGTACATACGCACTTGGGAGCAAATAAAGCCATGTCCGAAAAAGAGGGAGTTTTTACGTTCAAAACTCATTTCAACAAAAGTTAATTAAGAGTACGATCTAATACTGCCACATTTAGATTCTTTGCACGGTATGTGTAATGGTTTTGTACAAGATTTTTTTTTTAATTTCACCGATCTATTAATAATCATCAATAGTAGTATAAAGAGACCCAAAAGTAATAAAAATTAAAATAGGTCATTGGATCACCTAGCGACGACTACAATAACAAGTGCGAGCCAAAGGTGTGCCACCGTCTTTGTCCCTCCATCACTGGAGTCTGTCAAAGCTTGTCATAGTAGAGCTTGTTGTGGTAGATATACGGGAAGTCGTCGTGCTAGGCCACAAAGGACGAACGCATCAGAGCAGCAACCATCGCCAATGACGACAACTATAGATCAGAAGAGGCTGACCTAGAACAAACCAACGGATACGAAAACAGATGGGATCCCAGGAGATCCGTCAGACAAACGACTCTACGTGCCCTCCATCAGCGCTAGATGCACCACCGGCGAGAAGATAGAGCAGGAAGGAGCTTATTCTAACTTTAGTACGTAGCGTTCGCCTCAACATCCCGAAGAATACACTCAAAATAGGGCTAAACAAAGAACGAAAACCTCCCGCCAGCGAGAGTCCGTGGTCCGCCACCAGAGGCAGAGCGGACCAATGACATCGCCGGCGAGAGGGACAAAACCCTAGATGGGTTTTTAGCTAGCTCCCAATCGCATGTGTCTGCTGGCGGCTATGTACCGGTTTTGTACAAGATTATGATCTATCCTCATCATGCATAGACTACGATAGGTACGTAGAGAAGATAGATAGATTAACTGAACTACTCGACAACGTCTTTAGGGGCGTTTTTGGTTGCTCATGCCGGAATTTCCCGCTTTTGCTAGTTGGCCCAAGGGAAACTGCATGTGGGCCTGGATAAACTCATCAGGGGTTATGTCCTACATGAATCACGGTTGCACATATTAGGACCTGGACTACTTAGGGTGACTTTGAAAGAACATTTTATAATCCCTAGTGTTTTGTGTGTTAGATAACAATATCAAGGATTATTTAATGTGTGTTGAAGTGTTGGATCCACCTATGAGAAAAAGGGAAAGGATTCTGTTTGGGGGGGAGCGGATAATCCGCCCCCACCAGTGGCGGATAATCCGCCCCTCCCTCTTCCCAAGTTGGCGCAAGCCCCAGAAGGGGGGCAGAATTTTGGCGATTCTGCCGCCCTGATAATCCGCCTCGTGGGCGATAATCCGCCCGCTCATCGCCATGCAAGCCCCGCAGAGGGGCGGAGTTTTGCCGGACTTTTCTGGCTTGGCGATAATCCTCCCTCAGGGGCGGATTATCCGCCCAAGATCTTCACCAAGCTTCACCAAGGCGCAAGCCCCGAGAGGGGCGGAGTTACTCGAGAATCCGCCCTGGGCGGAGTTTTCCCGGGCGGATAATCCGCCCAAGTGGGGCGGATTATCCGCCTCAAAGTTGTGCAACGCAGATCTGGGAAGGGGTATTTAAGCCAGCCTTCCCTCCTGCCGTAACTTTTGATTCATCTCGAAAAGACCAGATCGATCTGAAAGCTTCATCCAAGAGTGCTCCACCTAGATCCACCCAAAGGCCCCATCCCTTGGGGAATCAAGGAGGAGAACTCGATCTTCATCATCGCAATCAAGCGCTTCATCTCCTCTCCATTCATTTGAGAACCCCGATCTAGTATTTCTTGCAAATACCTAGATCCTTGTTTTGTTTATATTGATAAACCTTGTTCTTGTGGGAGCTTGTTGTCATCTCGATCCCCCAATTGGGTTGTGGGTGTGTGCCCGATAGTGTTGTAAAAGGCACCGGTTCCCGCCTCAAGGGATCCAATAGTGGAGAAGGTGGATCAGGCCTCTCGTGGCGAGATCCATCGGAGAATAGGGTGAGGCCTATTGTGGCGTGGTGGTCTTAGAACCGCCCACCCATCCAACGCAGATGTACTTCCCTTAACAAGGAAGGAACTGCGGTAAAACAAATCCATGTGTCTCCGCGTGCTCCACTACGGTTTCCTCGCTCCTCTTTTACGTGCTTAGTAGTTAGGGTTACATATAGGGAAATTCTCGTAGTTGCATATCTAGATAATTTACTTTGTGTCAAGCCTAAAATTGAAAAAGTATTAAAAATTGTTTAGCACCTATTCACCCCCCTCTAGGTGCCCATACGATCCATTTCAATTGGTATCAGAGCCTCGGCTCTTATTTCGGGCTTAACCGCCTAAGAGAAGTATGGGTTCCAAGGTAGATGGGAGTGATGCTTGGGAGGTAGTCACCATGAACAATCTCAAGACGTTGGAAACAACCTTGGTGAGTTCAATGGAGGCTAAGATGGAAGAGATGCGTCAATTGATAATGCGTCTCTCCACATCCGCAGCATCACCTCCATCTAACTCGGAGGATACCACTCCGCAATCCAAGGAAACGGGTAAAACTGTTTCCAAAGATAACGAAGTGGTTGGTGATGATACTAGCAAGAGCTCCTCCTCGAAAAAGGATAGCGGTAAGGATGGATACAATGAGGTTTCTCATGTGTATTCCCCTGATCCGCCTATCCCTCACCCACATATACATAATAGGGGTGATCGACCCAAACTTTCAGCATCTACTTTCTCTCAATGGCAATTTTTGATGAAATCTCATGTGTGCAGTTCCTCCATAGAGTTGTGGAAGATCATCGAAAATGGTCTTCATGTTGGAAACCCTAACAAACTCACAAGAAGAGAAGTGGTCGATAGCCAACTCAATGCTACAGCTCTACACATGATACAACTTGGTGTGGGTGACAAAGACATGCCACACATTCAGCATCTTAGCACAGCTAAACAAGCTTGGGATGCCCTCACCGAGCTCTTCATCGAAAATGAAAGTATGAGAAGGAATAGATATGATGCCTTGAGCAATGAAGCTGAAGGATTTTATATGCTGGATGGAGAAGACCATGAGGACATGTATAGGAGGCTCAAGGCAATAGCCACAACCTTCAGAAACCACGGTGCAGCTCATGTTGATGATGCTTGGATCAAGCGCAAGTATGTCAGTGCTCTTATGCCATTTGAGCCTGATTTGAAAAGTATCCAAGGTAGGCATAACTATCACCTCATGTCATCCAATGAGGTAATGCAAGAAATGGCCGCTTCAAAGTGGCTGCCAAGAATGCCAAGATGCTCGTGCTCGAGCTATGGGATGCAAAGGGGTCAACATGGCCTTGAAGACTAGTGTGATTGATCATGATGAATATGCTAGAAGGTCCGGACTGTCCAAGATATAAAAAGGATCCACGGACAATACTTGGCTCTTTATGCAAGAAACTTTTGGAAAGATCCAGCCAAGGCTAAAGCTGAACTAGATCAAAAGAGTGGAGCCTATGGAAGAAAAGAAAATGGTCCCAAGCTGAGAACATGCTTTAATTGTGGTGACCGGCTGCACTTCGTAGCTGAGTGTCCATATCAAAGTAGAGAGGATAATGGAGGAAGACTCATTTTCAAGGACAAAGCAAAAGCTCCACGTAAGAAACAGTTTGTAAAGAAGAATGCTCCTTTCAAGAAGCAACCAAAGATTGTTCTAGTGGCTCAAGAAGAATATTCATCGGGGAGTGAAGATGAGGACGAGGACGATAGCTCTCAAGAGGTGGCTTCTATAGCCACCACATCTACATCAACATCTCTCTTCGACTCTCTGAACGAAAACATCGTCAACAAGAATGCTACTTGCCTCATGGCAAGAAGCTCCGAGGTAACTTCTTCTAACTCTTCTTTTCCCAAGGCTATGATAGACATGGATGATCCTGCTAGTCTTAAGGTTAAAGAAGAGATTATTGCTTTGGATTATTTCTATACTAACTTGCAAGGTGAGCACAAAGTTCGTTTTGAGGCTCTTATGGATCAGCTGGCCCAAAACGAAGCACTCCTCGAAGAAAAGGGCAGAATTGAAAGGGAGGATGCAATGGAAATTGCATCCCTAAAAAATGCTCTTGAAGAAGAAGAAGAAGCTCGGGTCTCTATTGAAGAGAGGCTTGAGTCTATGGAAGAGTCACATGAAGAAATTGTGACTAAACTCGTTAAGGAATGTGACAATGCTATCACCAAGGCAAAGAAGTTAAAGAAGGAAAGGATTGACTTTGGGGCTGCTCATGATAGACTCTCCGAGGAATTGGAGAAACTTGACAATGCTCACAAGGCGTTGAAAAACGGGTTTTCTATTCTCAATGAGTCACATGATCAGCTTCAAAGTCGATTGGCCAAATATGATACTCCTAGCTCGTCAAACTCAACATATAGTAACAAGGAAAATGCTAATGTGGAAAAAGAAGTGATCAAGGACATCACTACCAAGGACAAATGTGTGCTTGATGAAGTCTGTGGCATCCCGCAAAACCACTACTAGAAAATCGCGTTGAATTTGTGCATTGCATCGTCATCATCATGCATTGTTTGCATAAAACTATGTTTGCAAAACCCGTCTTTGTTTTCTAAACGCCCATCTTATTCAAACACCGGAAACCCGGGTCACCGGATTATTTTTGTTTTGCCGCTATCGGTTTGTAAACGGTGTTATTTAATCAAATAAAAATATTAAATTATTTTAGTGGGGCAGTCGAACGGGCCGAGTAGACCCGAACGACCACCCCAGGTTTTTAAATCGGTCCACCTCCTAAATTCCTAAGCTACCCACTATCCTACCCACACCCCTGGCCACCTCACTCCACCCAATCAGAACACGCCACCTCACCCCTCTCTCTCCCTCACCCAATCACACCCTGCCACTTGTCCCAGCCCTCCCCTCTCTCTCTCTTCCCACCCTCCACCACACAACACACGCACGTTACAGACGACGCTGCCTTTCGGCCCCCTGCC